>JAIGNY010000502.1:0-47500 GCA_020152595.1 Chiridota heheva
TGATGATTTAGTTGAAGAATTATTTGAGGATATACGAGCTGTTAATGCAAAATATAAGAAGGTAAATATAAGACCGTTATCCCCTGACCTGGGTCTCAAGTTTATTTCAGACCCACATCATAGCACGTATAGGCCTATGACGTTTGGTTTCGAAACTAGAAAACATTGTAAAGGAATCATAAACTGTTCTAAATTTAGGAAAGATACAATTCTCCTCGTGTTTGATAAATGTACAATATGCAATGGTCAATGGTCTCGAAATGGGGTTTATTTTGTTATGTTTAATACAGAATTCCCAAAGGATATTGAGTGTGCTACCTTGAAGAAGGAAGAAACATTTTCCTTTGAATATCGGGATAATCCCAAATATTATAATCTGACATATGTAAAGGAAGTTTTCATTCATCCTACGGAAGGCAAATGTATTTTGCTTGGGCTCAACAAAACTGTAGTCTTGATACCCGCAACTGAATTTATTCCTAGGTCAGAAAGGATTGGTTATATCGATGGTTCTTTCCAAGGTAATCCGCTTAATATTCAGTGGGATAAGTGTCGGAGTTATGAGCTTTTTCTGGGCGGTAATGATTCCATTCAATCATTATCGTATTTGAACGGATATGAATTCCTTTTGTTATCAAATTGCAAATTGATGCTTTGCACTCTCGATAAAAAGGGTTTAAAGTTGGAAGAAAAATATGTTAACCTTCCAGTTAATGTTAGCAATGTATCTGAAATTCATTATTGGGATGATCATGAGACTATAGCTATTGTTGAATTAACATCTACAGAAGCTAAGATTTTTGATATAACTTCTGAAACAATTCAACCAGGAGATAGTTGTTTTACAGGGCAACTAAATTGTTCATTAAAATACGAGCGTAGCTCATATCGATTAAATGAACATCGTGAAATGAACACAAAACTTGTAAGACGTATACATAGTCGAGGCTGGATAAGTTTATGGTGCAGTGTTGAACACGACAGATGTAATGGTGTTGGATGGGAAATCTATGTATATTCTGATTCACCTTATAAAGATATATGTCTGCATAAAGGTTTTTCATGGAAGGACGGTATTCCTATTGACTTCTGGGTTGACCATAATTGGTGTTTTATTATCTACAACAACCAAACTTTGTCCGAGTTGAGCCTCATTCGTCGTTACGTATCATTTTAGATTTATTTATAAGTTTTAAGGATAAGTGTATTTTTGGCTTTCACATGGAATTATCCACATGTTACCAAAGCCCGAAAACATCTAACTTGGATATTCCTTTAAAACAATTACATGACGTCTGTTTTGATAAATAAGCGAGCACAGTTTTTTTTTTTCTCATGCAAGAATACAAATTTAACTCTATAGAAAAAAAAAGGTTTCAAACATTGTAAGGTTAACTATGAATCCACGTGATAATGATTAATTCATTTTGACTATTTTAGGAAAAAACATATTTTTTTTCCTGCACAATTTCATTTTTATATGAAAGTACTTATGGCTAGCTCGTTAGTATCTTGATGAGTGGTTTATAACGGATACGGTATTGCACGTGTCTTGATTAATATATATTTTATCAAGTATGTATTAATGTGTGTAAGAGGAATTAAATTATTTCTAACTTCTCGTTGACAACCGTTCATACCATTAATTTCACGCAAATCATTTCAAAATTAGTCACTCATTTAAGTAACTGAGGTGATACAAGTTGAATTTACAGTTTAAGCATTTAAGTAACTGAGGTGATACAAGTTGAGTTTACAGTTTAAGCATTTAAGTAAATGAAGTGATACAAGTTGAGTTTACAGTTTAAGCATTTTTAAGTAAGGTGATACAAGTTGAGTTTACAGTTTAAGCATTTAAGTAAATGAAGTGATACAAGTTGAGTTTACAGTTTAAGCATTTTTAAGTAAGTAAGGTGATACAAGTTGAGTTTACAGTTTAAGCATTGGTGAATATATTGCATAAATACATTTGTAAATTTCAAAAGATTTACATGTGTGTAGTGAGTTATGTGAAGATGCCTAAAATTACATGTTCTGTACAGCATGCATTGCCATCGAGTAGAGTTGCATATGTTTTATTATCATGTTTTTTCCATATAAGACCTCCAGATTCGTTATTTCTGCATTGAATTAACAATAATTTACATGAAGATTAACTACTTCATTAGGAAATGAATTCTTTCGTGCACTTCATCATATACTCTTTTTCACAATTACGTAGAAAGAAACTATGCGGTACATTGGTCTGCTTAGCTACATCATGGCTTAGTTTACAATGGAATGCATCGTTTCTTTACAGACATAAATGACACTTTAAATAGCTTAACGGATAAAGCAAATTATTAACAATTTTGATACTTATTCATACCCATAAAATGTAAATTGATTTTTTGTTAACATTTAAATACTTTTTGTTATATGTTTTCTGCAAGTCTGATACTAAGTCTGAAGCTTTCCAGCTAGGAATTTGTAGAAGTTATTAGTTGCTTTGTCGTTATTTGTGTAAATGTTTGCCAAATAACAATCTTTGGACAGTAGGTTATTGTATACTTAATGCCATGTTAACCTAATCGCCAATAAGTCTTATCAATTAGTTTCTGATCATGTTTGTTTACATTAATTGTGTTTTGTACAATTAACATTAATTATTTGTTTGTCCTAATTGTGTAAAACGCTATGTACCTAATTGTATTGCATGACATCAATAATCAATTTTCTTGAAATTTTATGGCATTCTGATGGGAAAAGTATTTCTTAAGCTTTTGATATTTTGCTTCAATTTTGATATAAAGCAATGAAGGTTATTATTAGTTGTCTAAAGGATCAAAAACTGAAAGCGCAGTTGTTTCGAGACTCCAAAATATTCAGCAAAGCTGTTTTGTTTTTTTCTTATCATATTGTTGTTGTTTTTGTTATTATTATCATTATCATTATTGATTATTATTATTATTATTTCTATTATTCAGAAAAATCATAGAAGCTAAATCAACAATTGCAAGGGCATTCTTGTGAACTGTCCTATTTTAAAGGAATATTCCGTGAAATTTTAGACAGAGAAATACTAAAAACAAGTTCGTGAAAGAAACTTTGATACCTTTTTTTTTATAAGTGAAATTTTATTGAAAGATTTAATTATCATTAAGTAAAAACACACAGTAAATTGGCAAATTAAAACTTTCAAGGAAATCTGTTGTTTTTCTTTAAAATATAAATTGGATGGTTTTTTTTCAACTTCCGGTTCGTACTCCTGATCGGGAGAACAGTTTTGTTCTCCCAATCGGAAGAACAGTTTTGTTCTCCCACAATGCATCTATAAAGATTTCAAGTTTGTATAAAAATAAGATAAGAATCAGACACATTTCGAGCGCGGGGAACTCAACCACTGCGAAGGGTTCAAATTTGTGTTCACGATTTGAAATAACGGCATACAAATTATTTTATCACAGTGCGCTTTTAAAATTCACCGTGCAGTTTTAGAGAAATTTGAAGAAAAGTAATGGATTCTTATGATGTGTTACCGTTAGGCAGTCGGGCTTTAAGAAGGTTTTATGAAATTATGAGAAATAACTTGGGGGATTTGTGAAAATTATTTAGCAATAACTTTGTGATAGTAATCAAGTTGTTTTACTTTTGCGATATTGAACATGAACAAAGCAAACTTTGTTACAAACCTTCAATGAAACGACTGATAACCGTCTATGACTGAAACTTCACAATAAAAATGGCGGCTTATATATCACTGTAAGCTCAGTGCGCATGCTTGAGTCTCCCGACTCAAGTAAGACTCAGTAAGTCTCCTGATCGGCGGTATAAACCAAACTGAACAAGAACCTTCAAAATGATGTTTGATGAAATAAATATGTAATTAGAATACATAAGAAATGCATAAGAATGTTGCTAAATTATGTCCCTGTGTCAACATCAAGCTGTAGGTCATTTCCTGGTAAAAGCATTTAAAAAAAACAATTTTGCTACTTTTAAATTGGTGTAACTTTTGAATGAAATATGATATTAACATAATTTTTTACCAATAATTTGTTATAAAAATTGTCTGTATCATATATGAATGAATGCAAATACATGGGAATATTCCTTTAGCAATGTTCCTGCTGCCTCAATTGTGTCAGTATTTTCTTACAGAAAGTTCAAAACATAGAACATTGCGCTGACCCACTCCCCCTCCCGCACCTCCCCCCTCCCTCCTAGCAACAACAAACAACCCAAGACCTTTAACTCTTATATAACACAGATAAAGATCAAAATATAGTTCAGTATTATTAAAGTTCTAGTTTGCAGGCACTATACTTAGTACATACACTATATGTCAATGAGCCAAACCAAGTACTGCAATTGTGTACTATCATGTATGATTCTTTTCATTACAAAACTGCTCAGCAACATTTAACCAATTTACACAAATTCATCATCATTTAAACTAAAACATAATTGCTTATTGCATGATATTAATATAAAGAATAGAAAAACAGCAGCTTTACCTTTTCTTTGGTTGGATTGTAAAAACTGGAATAGCTGTAGCGGATAATATGCATCACTTTATTTTCCATATGTGTCAATGTCACATCTGAAGCTGTGACATGTTTCAGGCATCACTAGAAAGTTGTTTACATGATCACATAAATGCTTATTCCTAAGTGAAGTTTGCAATAACTGTGTATCCTTTGCTGGTACAGGGGAAAGAGGACTACGGTAACTCGTGCTACATTGGTAACTCGTGCTACTGGTAACTCGTGTTACAGTTTTCAAAGGGTCATTATTAGGTGGTGGATACTGTTTATAATTGAAATTCTTATTTATACGTTAGGCTCTATATAAATAGAAGAAAAATAATTAGTGGCATCAATTAAATTGAACACATTTTGTAATTATACAAAAACATGCATCTCTCGGTAACTCGTGCTACACCATGTTTAGTGCATCTGAAAATAAAGAATGCAAAAAAGATGAAGGGGGGTATCTAAAATGTGATACATAATTCTTATAGACCATATTCCATAGATATGAAATGTTTCCAATAATAAAGAAAAATGCTCATGTTTAGTAGAATAGGCCCACTTAAAAAATATCATAGTTGAACAGGATTTTTCCACTTAAAAGACGCTTCTCCAAACTAAAACAATGTAATTTAGTAACCTGTGATGACCTAGGGCAATCTGAGTGACAGATTTTAGCCCAAAAGAAGATATAAACATTTATCAGTCCAATCAAATACATTTTTATGAAAATCAAATGCTACCATTGGCCAGACCTACTGCAAAGAAAATTAAAATACATCAAAAAAGACTTAATTTCAAGAAAAAATTTTTTTTTTACAAAACGTTAATACAATTCAGTCTTGTAATGAAATATACGGTTAGTCTACATCAGAAAATGCCTATTCTAATGCAGAAAAACTCTTTTAATAACTTTAAAATTAGGCCCTGCGAAAAACTACTGTTCTCTCTCATAGAATATTTTAAAGAAGTTTGTACGAAAATCTGCTAGTTTGTTGGAAAATTTGATGGCGAGAGAACTTCGGTAATGTGCTGGATTGATTTTTTTTGGAGCACATGCATTTCTTACGAATAAGTACGTACACTTTGAATGATGATCTGCAATTTTTTGGTTGTTCCCAATCTTAATGTGATGTAACATTATCAGATGTAGGCCTACATTGACGCGAAATTGATCAGTTCGATACAATCAATCAATTGGTCTGTAATAAATATACTCTTAGATTTATGATCTAATGTTTTGACTATTGTTTGGCTTCAAATATTTGCTCGATGTGATCGAATCTCGCGCTCGACGGTGGTAAATAACACTAAAGTTAGCAGACGTGTGCTAGGTATACTAACTAGAGAAAACCAAAGGGTATCTTACTTCGAGGTTAATTAGAATGTAGCTGTCAAAAACGACCATTACAATGATAAGAGCTCAAGATGAGCATTCGAAAAATTAAAGGCCCTCATGATAAAATTCAATGAAATATATATTGATCGTAAGATTAATTAGCATACATTTCTTTCCCGGTTCATGGAACACGTGTGAAAAGATGCACGTGTGAAAAGATGCACGTGTGAAAAGATGCACGTGTGAAAATATGCACGTGTGAAAAGATGCACGTGTGAAAAAATGCACGTGTGAAAAAATGCACGTGTAAAAAGATGCACGTGTGAAAATATGCACGTGTGAAAAGATGCACGTGTGAAAAGATGCACGTGTGAAAAGATGCACGTGTGAAAAGATGCACGTGTGAAAAGATGCACGTGTGAAAAGATGCACGTGTGAAAAGATGCACGTGTGAAAAGATGGGCGTTGAAAAATCTATAACTTATACCAAGATTCAAGGTAAAAACTATTTTGCTACTCTAATGCATTAGAAATAGTAGTAACTGGGTCATATATAAGATAGTAGTAAGTGGGTCATATATAGGATAGTAGTAACTGGGTTGTATATAAGATAGTAGTAGCTGGGTCATATATAAGATAGTAGTAACTGGGTCATATATAAAATGATTGTATGTGGGTCATATATAAAATGAAGGTAACTGGGTCATATATAACATAGTAGTAGCTGGGTCACATATAAGATAGTAGTAACTGGGTCATATATAAGATAGTAGTAGCTGGGTCATATATAAGATAGTGGTAACCGGGTCATATATAAGATAGTAGTAGCTAGGTCATATATAAGATAGTGGTAACTGGGTCATATATAAGATAGTGGTAACTGGGTCATATAGAAGATAGTAGTAACTCGGTCATATATAAGCTAGTAGTAACTGGGTTCTATATAAGATAGTAGTAATTGGATCATACATAAGATAGTAGTAATTGGGTCATATATAAGATAGTAGTAACTGGGTTATATATAAGATAGTAGTAACAGGGTCATATATAAGATGCTTGAATGAAAAGTCGAAGGCCGACAGTGAATTTGTTTTAGCTATCATTGTAAAGAAGTTTTTTTTGCTGCAGCCAGCTAGTTGAATATCAAAAGTGAAATATTTACCTTAATCATAAACAATACTTTGTATTGGAAACTGTGGCAGATTTAAGTTGTGTCCGCCGAACTCGTGCATGCACCATTTGTGAAAAATAAGAATCCATTTCTTTTATATTAGAAATTATATTATGGGGTTCCGTTGCACATAGCTACTCGTAACATAATGATAGTTTGATAATTTTAGTGATTTGGATAATAAGTAATAATACAAACCTAACAAATTATTTTGTAATATTACTTTTTTTATAATTTTGGGATATAATAAGAAGTATGAGCACAAAATTGAAATAGAAAATACCAGGTAAAATCTTTCTTATTTATATAGTAATATAAAAATGTAACACAGAAACAGATAATATTCCCTATAAAGTACCACATGACACAAAATAATAAAACAAATACAACAAAAACTGCTTTATTTTTCATTCAGATTAACTCATTCTTAGACTTTACAAATAAACCTACAAAATAAACATTCACGCTAAAATAACTGCCAATATGAACGAAATCGTTACTCAAGTTTTAATTCATTGCAATGAAAAGAACGCTCCATGTTTTAGAATTCAGACATAAAAATCATAAATTTTGAAAATCAGAACCTACAAGATTAAAAAAAATAGCACAGGTAGCAACACGCAATATTCAAATCTGTCATAGCAAGAAAACCGTTATACAGCTTTAAAAATCAAAGAGGTTAAATTGTGTTCTCTCCACACCACATAACAGTGAAATTGTTTCATGTAGAAAAACAAGTTTCTTAAAGAAATATTCTTCTAAAACTTCATTTTGATACATTTGATAGAGACACAGATTGGTAAAACCCTGTCAATAGCTCATAGAGACACACATTGGTGCAAAACCCCACGTCTATAGCTCATAGAGACACACATTGGTGCAAAACCCCATGTCTATAGCTCATAGAGACACACATTGGTGCAATACCCCATGTCTATAGCTCATAGAGACACACATTGGTGCAAAACCCCACGTCTATAGCTCATAGAGACACAAATTGGTGCAAACCCCGTGTCTATAGCTCATAGAGACACAGATTAATAACCCCGTGCCTATAGCTCATAGAGACACAGATTGGTAACCCCGTGTCTATAGCTCATAGAGACACAGATTGGTAACCCCGTGTCTATAGCTCATAGAGACACACATTGGTGCAAAACCCCATGTCTATAGCTCATAGAGACACACATTGGTGCAAACCCCCACGTCTATAGCTCATAGAGACACATATTGGTAAAACCCTGTCTATAGCTCATAGAGACACAGATTGGTGCAAAACCCCATGTCCATAGCTCATAGAGACACACATTGGTGCAAAACCCCATGTCTATAGCTCATAGAGACACACATTGGTGCAAAACCCCACGTCTATAGCTCATAGAGACACAGATTGGTAAAACCCTGTCTATAGCTCATAGAGACACAGATTGGTGCAAAACCCCATGTCCATAGCTCATAGAGACACACATTGGTGCAAAACCCCATGTCTATAGCTCATAGAGACACACATTGGTGCAAAACCCCACGTCTATAGCTCATAGAGACACACATTGGTGCAAAACCCCACGTCTATAGCTCATAGAGACACAGATTGGTAAAACCCTGTCCATAGCTCATAGAGACACACATTGGTGCAAAACTCCATGTCTATAGCTCATAGAGACACACATTGGTGCAAACCCCATGTCTATAGCTCATAGAGACACACATTGGTGCAAAACCTCACGTCTATAGCTCATAGAGACACAGATTGGTGCAAAACCCCATGTCTATGGCTCATAGAGACACACATTGGTGCAAAACCCCATGTCTATAGCTCATAGAGACACAGATTGGTGCAAAACCCCACGTCTATAGCTCATAGAGACACAGATTGGTGCAAACTCCATGTCTATAGCTCATAGAGACACACATTGGTGCAAAACCCACGTCTATAGCTCATAGAGACACACATTGGTGCAAAACCCCATGTCTATAGCTCATAGAGACACAGATTGGTGCAAAACCCCATGTCTATAGCTCATAGAGACACAGATTGGTGCAAAACCCTGTGTCTATAGCTCATAGAGACACACATTGGTGCAAAACCCCACGTCTATAGCTCATAGAGACACACATTGGTGCAAAACCTCATGTCTATAGCTCATAGAGACACACATTGGTGCAAAACCCCACGTCTATAGCTCATAGAGACACATTGGTGCAAACCCCATGTCTATAGCTCATAGAGACACAGGTTGGTGCAAAACCCCATGTCTATAGCTCATAGAGACACACATTGGTGCAAAACCCCACGTCTTTAGCTCATAGAGACACACATTGGTGCAAAACTCCACGTCTATAGCTCATAGAGACACACATTGCTGCAAAACCCCATGTCTATAGCTCATAGAGACACACATTGGTGCAAAACCCCATGTCTATAGCTCATAGAGACACAGATTGGTGCAAAACCCCACGTCTATAGCTTATAGAGACACAGATTGGTGCAAAACCCTGTGTATATAGCTCATAGAGACACACATTGGTGCAAAACCCCACGTCTATAGCTCACAGAGACACAGATTGGTGCAAAACCCCACGTCTATAGCTCATAGAGACACACATTGGTGCAAAACCCCACGTCTATAGCTCATAGAGACACACATTGGTGCAAAACCGTACGTCTATAGCTCATAGAGACACACATTGGTGCAAAACCCCATGTCTATAGCTCATAGAGAAACACATTGGTGCAAAACCCCATGTCTATAGCTCATAGAGACACACATTGGTGCAAAACCCCATGTCTATAGCTCATAGAGACACACATTGGTGCAAAACCCCATGTCTATAGCTCATAGAGACACACATTGGTGCAAAACCCCATGTCTATAGCTCATAGAGACACAGATTGGTGTAAACCCCATGTCTATAGCTCATAGAGACACACATTGGTGCAAAACCCCACGTCTATAGCTCATAGAGACACACATTGGTGCAAAACCCATGTCTATAGCTCATAGAGACACAGATTGGTAAAACCTTGTCTATAGCTCATAGAGACACACATTGGTGCAAAACCCCACGTCTATAGCTCATAGAGACACAGATTGGTGCAAAACCCCATGTCTATAGCTCATAGAGACACACATTGGTGCAAAACCCCACGTCTATAGCTCATAGAGACACACATTGGTGCAAAACCCCACGTCTATAGCTCATAGAGACACACATTGGTGCAAAACCCCATGTCTATAGCTCATAGAGACACAGATTGGTAAAACCCTGTCTATAGCTCATAGAGACACACATTGGTGCAAAACCCCATGTCTCTAGCTCATAGAGACACACATTGGTGCAAAACCCCACGTCTATAGCTCATAGAGACAAACATTGGTGCAAAACCCCACGTGTATAGCTCATAGAGACACACATTGGTGCAAAACCCCTTGTCTATAGCTCATAGAGACACAGATTGGTGCAAAACCCCATGTCTATAGCTCATAGAGACACAGATTGGTGCAAAACCCTGTGTCTATAGCTCATAGAGAAACACATTGGTGCATAACCTTACGTCTATAGCTCATAGAGACACACATTGGTGCAAAACCACATGTCTATAGCTCATAGAGACACACATTGGTGCAAAACCCTACGTCTATAGCTCATAGAGAAACACATTGGTGCAAAACCCCATGTCTATAGCTCATAGAGACACAGATTGGTGCAAAACCCCATGTCTATAGCTCATAGAGACACACATTGGTGCAAAACCCCACGTCTTTGGCTCATAGAGACACACATTGGTGGAAAACCCCACGTCTATAGCTCATAGAGACACACATTGGTGCAAAACCCCATGTCTATAGCTCATAGAGACACACATTGGTGCAAAACCCCATGTCTATAGCTCATAGAGACACACATTGGTGCAAAATCCCATGTCTATAGCTCATAGAGACACACATTGCTGCAAAACCCCACGTCTATAGCTCATAGAGACACAGATTGGTGCAAAACCCCACGTCTATAGCTCATAGAGACACACATTGGTGCAAAACCCTACGTCTATAGCTCATAGAGACACACATTGGTGCAAAACCCCACGTCTATAGCTCATAGAGACACACATTGGTGCAAAACCCCATGTCTATAGCTCATAGAGACACACATTGGTGCAAAACCCCATGTCTATAGCTCATAGAGACACACATTGGTGCAAAACACCACGTCTATAGCTCATAGAGACACACATTGGTGCAAAACCCCACGTCTATAGCTCATAGAGACACACATTGGTGCAAAACCCCATGTCTATAGCTTATAGAGACACAGATTGGTAAAACCCTGTCTATAGCTCATAGAGACACACATTGGTGCAAAACCCCACGTCTATAGCTCATAGAGACACACATTGGTGCAAACCCCACGTCTATAGCTCATAGAGACACACATTGGTGCAAAACCCCACGTCTATAGCTCATAGAGACACACATTGGTGCAAAACCCACGTCTATAGCTCATAGAGACACACATTGGTGCAAAACCCCACGTCTATAGCTTATAGAGACACAGATTGGTGCAAAACCCCACGTCTATAGCTCATAGAGACACAGATTGGTGCAAAACCCTCCGTCTATAGCTCATAGAGACACAGATTGGTAACCCCATGTCTCTAGCTCATAGAGACACACATTGGTGCAAAACCCCACGTCTATAGCTCATAGAGACACAGATTGGTGCAAAACCCCATGTCTATAGCTCATAGAGACACAGATTGGTAAAACCCTGTCTATAGCTCATAGAGACACACATTGGTGCAAACCCCATGTCTATAGCTCATAGAGACACACATTGGTGCAAAACCTCACGGCTATAGCTCATAGAGACACAGATTGGTGCAAAACCCCACGTCTATAGCTCATAGATACACAGATTGGTGCAAAACCCCACGTCTATAGCTCATAGAGACACACATTGCTGCAAAACCCCATGTCTATAGCTCATAGAGACACAGATTGGTAAAATCCTGTCTATAGCTCATAGAGACACACATTGGTGCAAAACCCCATGTCTATAGCTCATAGAGACACACATTGGTGCAAAACCCCATGTCTCTAGCTCATAGAGACACACATTGGTGCAAAACCCCATGTCCATAGCTCATAGAGACACAGATTGGTGCAAAACCCCATGTCTATAGCTCATAGAGACACAGATTGGTAAAACACTGTCTATAGCTCATAGAGACACACATCGGTGCAAACCCCATGTCTATAGCTCATAGAGACACACATTGGTGCAAAACCTCACGGCTATAGCTCATAGAGACACAGATTGGTGCAAAACCCCACGTCTATAGCTCATAGATACACAGATTGGTGCAAAACCCCACGTCTATAGCTCATAGAGACACACATTGCTGCAAAACCCCATGTCTATAGCTCATAGAGACACAGATTGGTAAAATCCTGTCTATAGCTCATAGAGACACACATTGGTGCAAAACCCCATGTCTATAGCTCATAGAGACACACATTGGTGCAAAACCTCACGTCTATAGCTCATAGAGACACAGATTGGTGCAAACCCCATGTCTATAGCTCATAGAGACACACATTGGTGCAAAACCCCACGTTTATAGCTCATAGAGACACACATTGGTGCAAAACCCCATGTATATAGCTCATAGAGACACACATTGGTGCAAAACCCCACGTCTATAGCTCATAGAGACACACATTGGTGCAAAACCCCACGTCTATAGCTCATAGAGACACACATTGGTGCAAAACCCACGTCTATAGCTCATAGAGACACACATTGGTGCAAAACCCCATGTCTATAGCTCATAGAGACACACATTGGTGCAAAACCTCACGTCTATAGCTCATAGAGACACAGATAGGTAAAACCCTGTCCATAGCTCATAGAGACACACATTGGTGCAAAACCCCATGTCTATAGCTCATAGAGACACACATTGGTGCAAAACCCCACGTCTATAGCTCATAGAGACACACATTGGTGCAAAACCCCATGTCTATAGCTCATAGAGACACAGATTGGTGCAAACCCCATGTCTATAGCTCATAGAGACACACATTGGTGCAAAACCCCATGTCTATAGCTCATAGAGACACACATTGGTGCAAAACCCCATGTCTATAGCTCATAGAGACACGCTTTGGTGCAAAACCCCACGTCTATAGCTCATAGAGACACAGATTGGTAAAACCCTGTCCATAGCTCATAGAGACACAGGTTGGTGCAAAACCCCATGTCTATAGCTCATAGAGACACGCTTTGGTGCAAAACCCCATGTCTATAGCTCATAGAGACACAGATTGGTAAAACCCTGTCCATAGCTCATAGAGACACAGGTTGGTGCAAAACCCCATGTCTATAGCTCATAGAGACACACATTGGTGCAAAACCCCATGTCTATAGCTCATAGAGACACACATTGGTGCAAAACTCCACGTCTATAGCTCATAGAGACACACATTGGTGCAAAACCCCACGTCTATAGCTCATAGAGACACAGATTGGTGCAAAACCCCATGTCTATAGCTCATAGAGACACACATTGGTGCAAAACCTCACGTCTATAGCTCATAGAGACAAAGATTGGTGCAAAACTCCACGTCTATAGCTCATAGAGACACACATTGGTGCAAAATCCCACGTCTATAGCTCATAGAGACACACATTGGTGCAAAACCCCATGTCTATAGCTCATAGAGACACAGATTGGTGCAAACCCCATGTCTATAGCTCATAGAGACACACATTGGTGCAAAACCCCATGTCTATAGCTCATAGAGACACACATTGGTGCAAAACCCCATGTCTATAGCTCATAGAGACACGCTTTGGTGCAAAACCCCACGTCTATAGCTCATAGAGACACACATTGGTGCAAAACCCACGTCTATAGCTCATAGAGACACACATTGGTGCAAAACACCACGTCTATAGCTCATAGAGACACAGATTGGTGCAAACCCCATGTCTATAGCTCATAGAGACACACATTGGTGCAAAACCCCATGTCTATAGCTCATAGAGACACAGATTGGTGCAAACCCCATGTCTATAGCTCATAGAGACACACATTGGTGCAAAACCCCATGTCTATAGCTCATAGAGACACAGATTGGTGCAAACCCCATGTCTATAGCTCATAGAGACACACATTGGTGCAAAACCCCATGTCTATAGCTCATAGAGACACACATTGGTGCAAAACCCCACGTCTTTAGCTCATAGAGACACACATTGGTGCAAACCCCATGTCTATAGCTCATAGAGACACACATTGGTGCAAAACCTCACGTCTATAGCTCATAGAGACACAGATTGGTGCAAAACCCCATGTCTATAGTTCATAGAGACACACATTGGTGCAAAACCCCATGTGTATAGCTCATAGAGACACACATTGGTGCAAAACCCCACGTCTTTAGCTCATAGAGACACAGATTGGTGCAAACCCCATGTCTATAGCTCATAGAGACACACATTGGTGCAAAACCCATGTCTATAGCTCATAGAGACACACATTAGTAACCCCATGTCTATAGCTCATAGAGACACAGATTGGTAACCCCATGTCTATAGCTCATAGAGACACAGATTGGTGCAAACCCCGTGTCTATAGCTCATAGAGACACAGATTGGTAACCCCGTGTCTATAGCTCATAGAGACACAGATTAATAACCCCATGTCTATAGCTCATAGAGACACAAAATGGTGCAAACCCCATGTCTATAGCTCATAGAGACACACATTGTTGCAAAACCCCACGTCTATAGCTCATAGAGACACAGTTTTGGTGCAAACCCCATGTCTATAGCTCATAGAGACACACATTGGTGCAAAACCTCACGTCTATAGCTCATAGAGACACACATTGGTGCAAAACCCCACGTCTATAGCTTATAGAGACACACATTGGTGCAAAACCCCATGTCTATAGTTCATAAAGACACACATTGGTGCAAAACCCCATGTCTATAGCTCATAGAGACACAAAATGGTGCAAACCCCATGTCTATAGCTCATAGAGATACACATTGTTGCAAAACCCCATGTTTATAGCTCATAGAGACACAGATTGGTGCAAACCCCATGTCTATAGCTCATAGAGACACAGATTGGTGCAAAACCCTATGTCTATAGTTCATAAAGACACACATTGGTGCAAAACCCCATGTGTATAGCTAATAGAGACACACATTGGTGCAAAACCCCACGTCTTTAGCTCATAGAGACACAGATTGGTGCAAACCCCATGTCTATAGCTCATAGAGACACACATTGGTGCAAAACCCATGTCTATAGCTCATAGAGACACACATTAGTAACCCCATGTCTATAGCTCATAGAGACACAGATTGGTAACCCCATGTCTATAGCTCATAGAGACACAGATTGGTGCAAACCCCGTGTCTATAGCTCATAGAGACACAGATTGGTAACCCCGTGTCTATAGCTCATAGAGACACAGATTAATAACCCCATGTCTATAGCTCATAGAGACACAAAATGGTGCAAACCCCATGTCTATAGCTCATAGAGACACACATTGTTGCAAAACCCCACGTCTATAGCTCATAGAGACACAGATTGGTGCAAACCCCATGTCTATAGCTCATAGAGACACAGATTGATGCAAAACCCCATGTCTATAGCTCATAGAGACACACATTGGTGCAAAACCCCACGTCTATAGCTCATAGAGACACAGATTGATGCAAAACCCCATGTCTATAGCTCATAGAGACACAGATTGATGCAAAACCCCATGTCTATAGCTCATAGAGACACACATTGGTGCAAAACCCCACGTCTATAGCTCATAGAGACACACATTGGTGCAAAACCCCCATGTCTATAGCTCATAGAGACACACATTGGTGCAAAACCCCACGTCTATAGCTCATAGAGACACAGATTGGTGCAAACCCCGTGTCTATAGCTCATAGAGACACAGATTAATAACCCCGTGTCTATAGCTCATAGAGACACAGATTGGTAACCCCATGTCTATAGCTCATAGAGACACAGATTGGTAACCCCGTGTCTATAGCTCATAGAGACACAGATTGGTAACCCCGTGTCTATAGCTCATAGAGACACAGATTAATAACCCCATGTCTATAGTTCATTCTTACATAAGGTCATCGCGCTAAAACATATTTTCTTACATGCATAAAGCTGACTGCTGTAGTGAGCTTAAGCCTAAAGCATCACACACAGGAGGGTGTTCAAATCTTTTTTTCATTTCTTTGAATTTTAAATGAAAGGTTTATAATTAGTTTAAGAATTTTCAAAAGAGCTAAGGATCGATTATTGATTTTTATTCATGTTATGCAATTTTTGTGTGCAACATATGCAAGCACAAGGATTCAATTTCAATAAAACAAATAAACATTTGATTACCATTTATACTGTGAAATTAGTACACAATCTTTATAAAATGCTTTGTTTATTTTAAGTTACATAGTATCCATATGACAGCCAGAGCAAGTGAGTGAGTGGTAGAATGGACCACACTAGTTACAGTAACTACAAAGAAAACAACTTCGTCTTTTGGGGACAAAAAGCTTTTGATGAGAGTGACACTTGGTACAGACTTATTCCATCCCTAGCACTTTCAAAGTTTATATATAACTTTTTGAACAACGTCTCACGTTTGTTGGAATTCCCACGGGTAAATAAAATTTAAGATATAAAATAGTATGAAACAAAATCCCACTCCCTGCAAAAAGCCTTGGCATGGGAGTGCACTTTTTCGGCTATAACGAATACCTGGTCCGGCTGCTGCCTTGGTCTTAACGTTAAAACGAAAGATTGTGGATGCTGCACTTTCTCCACAAAAGAAGGCAAGTTGGTGCCAATCTAAAAAAAAGATGAAGAACAAAAACCATAGAAATATTTAATCAAAATTTTAAAATACAAGGATACACCAATACCGTATGGGTACATCAATACAACGATACACCAATACAGTGGATACACTAATACAAGGATACTCCAATACAGTGGAAACACCAATACAAGGATACACCAATACAGTGGATACACCAATACAGTGGGTACACCAATACAAGGATACACCAATACAGTGGGTATACCAACACAGGGATACACCAATACAGTGGGTACACCAATACAAGGATACACCAATACAAGGATACACCAATACAAGGATACACCAATACAAGGATACACCAATACAGTGGGTACACCAATACAAGGATACACCAATACAAGGATACACCAATACAAGTATACACCAATACAGTGGGTATAACAATTAGTTATAAGCTTGATTTTTCCAACTTTCATTGCTTGATTTTCACAAATCACCAGGCAAAAAAAGGAAATTGCAGTATAAGTTTGCATGGTTTTGTGTTTTCTTGTTCAGCCTGTACTTTGCAATCCTGGAAATTTTACCAACTTCCATAATAAAATTGTCAAATTATCAATACAGTTCTTAAAAAAGGCAATATGACTGCATCTATTCAGCGAATATTGCAGACCATCACTGTTCATGAAAAGTAAGTCCACTTCAGCATGCGTTTCGTTTTGTAACACTAAAGAAAGCATTTTAAATTTTCAGAACAGACCCATACCTTCTCAATTTGTTGAAATTGTGGTCATCTGCAAGAATAAGCAACAGAGTGAACAACACTGTCATAATCAGGCATAAGCCGACGACGAGTGAACACACAATTACAATGACGGGGTCGTCGCCTGCGTATTCGGTTATGATAGTAACAATGCTATCACGAAACGCTTAATACGGCCCGGACGAGAACACAGGTACGACGTACGGACATACATAACATCGACAACCAAGTCAATGTCCACGGCCTTTGATAACCAGTTGTGGTGCACTGGCGTGTCTACCCAACCCAGGCTTGGACCCAGGGCCTCGTGGTCTGTAGACATGTATGATAACCGCTACACCACACTTGGTAGACTAGGCATAAGCATGAAATTCTTTATTTTTTAACGTAAATTATGGCCCCAGCATCACAATCGTTCTAATTTTCTGATTTGTCATAATGAGAAATATTAACACAATTAACTCACATGTTCTATCAACCATAGTTTATTATTAGACTGTATATTTAAAAATCATCAAGATTTACCAATATTACAGCACAGTAAGCTTGCACGGTGTACCTGTTGTGTAACTAAAACCAGTTTCGGGAAACCACGTTTTCGGTCTGATTCAAATTCTATGAAAAACCGGAAGTACCGAAAATAACCAAATCACTACAAAAAATTGCCAAAAGATGGTAAAACTCTGTTTGATTTAAATGAAAAGAAAGTTCATGCTTTGTGTCTACATATTTTTTGTAGTATCTTTTGATATATTTGTGAAAATATGTGATATTTAGGCAGATTTAATCAATTGATACGATTGAGAATGTTTGCAAATAATGTACCTGCAGATAAGAGGCTCGATGATGCTATGTATTTGTGTTTTTTTTCCTGGGTTAATATTTCCCTGCCTACAACAAATTAATTTCTTTATGAAATCCCTTATTTGAAGTCATATCGATTTTCTTCTGAGTCCTATTGTCTTTTAAAATACTTGGGAATCCATTATGAATCCCGACAAATATATCGCAAATCGCAAGCCAAGTTATATGAGACCATTAACGAATTCACACCCAACCAAGCCCTACTGTACTGACCAACCCTATGCATGCACAGTACATATGGCTAGTACAAGTTACTGTATAACACATTATGCAATGTGCACAGTATATGGGTCCCTGGATACAAATGAAACTTTGTGTGAACAAGCCTAGATTCACGTGTTGTCATAGTAATATGATTAATGAATGGGTCTTCAAGGGTTGTCGTATCATTTTCATTTTTTTTTTTAATTTAGCAGCTTATGCCGGAAAAAACTGTCGCCATAGATATCTGTTGCATCCTTTAGAGGGTCCATTAATTGCGTGATTGTCATGGAATAACAATGTACTGTAAAACGAAGGTAAATTATTCCCGTGCTACCACCAGCTTGGTATGTGAATCAAACCAAGCTGGTATGATTAACATTACACAAGTGAAAACGAGCATTAATTCCCTCAACTTTGTATTCAGTCCCTAAAAAAGATTGTATACCTTCCCCTTGTCTCATTTTCATGCGTATAATACACCTCTGAACAACAGGTCCTGGTCGAAATTGAGATTTAAAAAGAACGGAAGCTTTTATGCATTTTGTTTTTAAAAAATTCTTCCGTTCTCCTGTAATTATGTTTACTCATAGTATCAGCCTATGAGCAATCAAATCTTCCGTTCCAGTTATGTCTCGTTTGTAATTGACCCATACCACGTGTTATTCGCTTGGGGTACAAGCTCAAATAATTTCATTGGTCGACGACGAGTGAACGCACAATTACAATGACGGGGTCGTCATTCGATATTCGGTTATGATAGTTACAATGCTATCACGAAACGCTTAATACGACCCGGACGAGAACACAGGTACGACGTACGGACAGACATAGCATCGACAACCAAGTCAATGTCCACGGCCTTTGATAACCAGTTGTGGTGCACTGGCGTGTCTACCCAACCCAGGCTTGAACCCAGGGCCTCGTGGTCTGTAGACATGTATAATAAGCCCTACACCACAGTTGGTAGACAGTTTCATTGGTTCGAAGTGGAGCTAGTTTATATCTGTCTTTTTGCGGACCTGTTGGTATCCATAAATTAATAATATTATCTATGCATTCCGCTCTGCATATGGTTTTACAAGTAGAAAGTACAAACAGAATGTTAAAATACAGATGTGTTTTGCTGTTTTATACGATTCTGAATGACCAAAAATATTTTTCATAATATTAAATGTTTCAAATCAATATTGAAGGTATCTGTAGTGCCGATGAATTGCTTTTGCTTGGATACGTGTAGTGTAAAATGTTTTCACAGCTCCTCGCTGATACAAGGTCTGGTTTGGTTTAATTTTCAATCCTGATCCGTACAGAGATTGCAAGTAATACACTTTTATTTTCATTTTGATAAAGAAAATACGGATTTGGTGGGAAGTGGAACACTACTTTACAATAGCGGGTATTTTCTTTTCTGCCTTATTACACTCCCGTAATTTACACAGTTTTCTAACGCATTGAAGAAAGCAAATACCATATACGGCTATAGGGCGGGAACCTTTGGTGGCTTAAGTATAATAGAAAACGCCACCGCAATGCACAAACGGGGCTAATTTAAAGAAAACGCATAGCAAGAGTGATTATTGAACTTCAAAAATAACAGAGGTTTGCATGATTGTTTTGTAAAGCTATTATTATCATTTTTCAAACAGGAGCCACGGCCTAGCTATGGTTGATATTTTTAAGAAATTTTGAGTATCAAGTGGGTGGGATTTGAACTGTAAGATTTTCCCGCCGTAGGTTATATGCAAATCAGCAACACTTGTACTGCATGATTACTGATCAAGTATACAATGTCTAGCATCACACTGTGAGATGGTGCAGTTAGAGGCTTAATTGATCTGTTTTACAAGAATCCGACAAAACAAAGTTTTATAAAAGAAAATTGAAATCATATTTATGAATTAGAAATTGTGAACAAATAAAGGCATATGTCATATATTCTGTCGACACGGCCTTTTTGACAGCTTTTTTTTGGAAATCATTTGCATGTGTGATGTCATCAGGATCAATTAGTCTCAGCTCATCATTTACTTTTTGCAGGTGAGAAAAATTGTTTATGTGTCAAACTCCTGTTAGAAATAAGCTACAGACATGAATTTCCCCAGTCTGTTTTTGTTGTCCTCTATTAAACATAGAAATGAAATTCCATGGAAATAAATCTCAATAAACTTACTAAAAAATCGAATTTATTAGTTGTTTCATACGATCAAGTTGAGACATTTGAAATTATTTTCAAAACTATAACATTTATAATGGAAAAAAAGTTAAAATAGAATGTACTAAAGACCCTTCTATATGTGTTAACAGTGCATAAATTGTATGCACAATGCCCAATGGGTAGGAAAACAATGAAGGGGCCATATGCAAATATGTATGCAGCAAAAGGGAGAGGAAGAGTTGTGCCTTATGCATAGGCTATGTATATAGGGGGAGTTGAACTCAATGCGTACACTTTTCTTTGAGACAAAAAATCCTTTCGGTTAGAAACCCATCAATTACAGTAATCTATCACATACTGTACAGTGATTTACAATTTCTGCTGTAAAACATTTGATGTTCTTGGAGGACAAGTAACCTGCCACACAATGGTGTATGCTGAGCTGATTTAATGCTGTATATGTTAAAATGAAAAAATAAAACATGTACTAAGTTTTCCTCATTGTTAAGAAGAAGAAATTCCCTGATGATAGCCTTAGCCATAGCCAGCTTAACATCACTCCGTGGGCTGAAAGAATTACAAGTGTGTTTATGTTAAGGGAAGGAGTCTGATACTGTACGATACTAGCATATTCAAAGTGTTTTTACTCCGAAATGGTATCGATCCAAATTACAGTATCAGATATTTATGTTTTAAACAATTGGCAGAAAATTTTGTCCAGCAACTTCAAGACCAATTTACCTTGTTTTACAGTGTTCACATTAAGATGCACAATTGCGGGATTTCTGCAAAAGATATAAAATTCCTGCATAGAAATAGAAAACAGCAAAACACTGAATCTCGAATCGATCAAAAATCATTCCACAGTTTCGTTACTTTGTTTAACTGGTCTTCAACTCTTCGAATTACATGCATCTTCAAATTGGTGACGTGAGCTGGTTTTGTCACGTAACATTGTACCTTCCTTAAAGAAATGGATGTTTACCAACGTGTTTAAGTAACGCTATGAACATACAGTGTTGCGTTAACGTTAGAATGTAAGATGCAGTGTTCTCTATTTTTTATACTCGTTGCGTGACGGTACGATAAACGCGCTAGCGTTTGCCGTCAATGCAATGAGCGTACATAAAGCCTCATCAGCGTCACTGCAATTTTTTAAAGAAACAAATGTTATTTGTAAGTAGAGATTGGTCAAATTTAGAAGCGTTTGTCGCCCAGTTTTCAACACTCAGACCTATATACACTTGAAACTGTCCGAAACTTATCTAATGAGTAGATTACTGTAACTAATTGTAGTACTTAAACTTCGCCACTAGTACCAAAAACACGTAAATACTGCACTAGTAAAATTGATGCTGTTAACAGTTTTGTTAACAGTTTCCCCACATTTTGAGCAAATAAAAGGCATTATGATGGTTCTTATTTTATGTGAGTTACTAACATTTTAAAAATGAATCTAATTTACCAAAGGAATTGCAGTTTCCTTTTCAGTTTCAACTTTGGAGCAACTGCTGGAAATAATTCTTTTAGTGCCTCATTTTCTGAATGCAGAAGGATAAAAGCATCACAATGAACTTCATTATCTTAGGAATGAAAATGATAGTATATATGTAAGCTCATTTGAGACTTCAGTTTTTCTAATCATTTGATCATTTAATACTTAATAATTTTCCTCATAAAAATATACATGAACAATGCATGCATCTACGGGGATGGGAATTTTTTCACAAAGGAACAATTTGACTGGTGACCATGTAAATACCTGAAATGCTGCCGAAACCCATTGTTAAGAGGTGAGGCTTTGGATTTTTGCAAAACTGGCCGTTTTGGGAAATACAAAGTAATCTGATCATTTTTCAAAAATCCAAATTGTAAACAACAACATGATACTAACGTTAGGGACCTACAGTGTATGTTAAGCTTATCTGTGCGACTATCATCTATGTACCTTCGAACACAAAACTGATTTAGGGTCTACACTAGTAGTTATTTTCACAAATTCCCAGCGATTTAAGCCTATTTCCCATAACAGTTTTCAAAAATGGGAAACATACAATATACACAGTAGGAGGTTGATAACTAGCCTCCACAATGCTCATCGACTATGAACTGATCTGAATTCACCAACACACAATTAGTACACATAATAACATACTGTATACACCTGAATTAAGTTAGCAGGATACTCAACACTCAACATTTATAAATTCTTCTTAATTCAGCTTGATTATTGAATTTCGAATATTACACATGTACTTCCTTTAACTTAAATATTAAATATCAAGTATCTTGCTACCTTCAGCTTGACTGTCTGTGAACACTATACAAGACATTACCAAATTACTGGGTGGATTTTGTAACTTATTTTCTGCCATTGTCTCTGTCAATTTAGTAAAAGAAATCTTATTATTTGTTTGTGTGGTGGGAACAATGTTTTTATTTTATATCACAGTACATTTGATAAGCAATATTAAATCTTATATGGCCTAGTTTTGTTCAAAACGCTCGCATAGAACTTCTCAACTTGGAAGACTACAAATGATTATGTGGACTTTTGTTCTAGCATGTGGGCAAACAACCCACACTGAAAAGTGTGGACATATCATGTCAATCAAGTTTTCATGCCAGCTTTTCAGTAAACAGTAGCAAGTAAAAATAACTTGTGTGTGTGTAACCTAATCTAATTTTGGTTTGAACAACAGTCACAGCACATGTGCTCAAATTTGGGTATTGTTTTATATTTCTGAATGAAAAACTCATATTCGTCAGAAAAAACAACTGAGGTCAAATAGTTAAAAAGTTTATGTTGATTAGATTGTTGGTTCACTTACACCTACGCTCTAGTGCGGATGGTGCTACAAACCATTGGTGGTTCACTTACACCTGTGCCTTAGTGCGGATGGCGCTACACACTTTTCGTGCACTTAAGGACTTATTCTGTTTGCTTCAAAAAAAATGTGACAAAAGTATTATTTCCCAAGTTCACACTGAAAAGAGAAATTCCTCTTCTCTACTCCAGTAATAAATTCTTTAAATTTGTTATTTACATTTAGTAGTTAACATCCTGGAAGTAAAGAAGTTTCGCTCGCCCCGTTGAAGCTGCAAATGAATCTTAATTTGTGGGTCTGATGATAAACATATGTAAAAACACACCAGGTGTACCAGTAAAAAGTAATCACCGACAAAAGTGGGTTGAATTTTGAAATCATCCTACTCATAAAACACAAAATGTAAAGACAAATATTTGGATCTATAAAATTTGAGACATATTTTCATTGAGAATGTAAAATTTTGGTTATCAAATATATGAAGTTGGTGAAATAATGGGATGCACAAAATTTGGGATACCACGAATTGGGTTAATTAACTATAGGAAGCTCTTAAAGGGTCTTAAGGGGGCTGACTAAGGAAAAACCTGAAAGTGATAAATTTCACACAATTTACTTAGATTTTGCAATTTCTTACAAAAATCACACTTGATTTTTACTTTAATGCAAACCTTTCTTTTTATAACAAATGAAAAGAATAGAAAATTGTATAACATATGTAGAATATTAAACTTAAAAGTTGTTAGTACAAATTTTATGAAAACCCACTTATTGAAATCAATTTCAAACACGAGCCTAAATCAAAAGTCAATGAGCTACCACACGTTCCAAAAAATGACATATGAAAATAAGGCACTTTAATTTTCGATACTAAAGCTGCATTTGTTTTTAGTTAAGCATGAGCCAAGTTCCACAAGTTCTTTACACTTTCAGTTAAAAATAATAATTAAGAAGTGCCTTACAGTATTAAGTGTTGAAAAAACTTCGAAGTAACAAAAATCAAAGTTTAGATTTAAAAACTGGCAGCAATGAAATGCGCCTGTTAAAACAATTATGCGAGCATTTATTTGACGTTTAACGTGATTTGTGCATCAAATGGAATATTTAAACAAAGCGCGTACGCGTATTATCAAGAAGATTATTACATCTATTCTTTGCACCCGTGTGATTGACAAGTCGTCGTGCGCTGTACCTGTAGTAATACGCTCGTTAATTTTTACGGCTTTTCGAGGCAAAAAATATATACAAAATTGCACTTTTTGACAATTTTAATCAATATAGCGCAGTAATTGGCTATATTCTTTGTATATGGAATCATTTTGTGATGCAAATTTTGTTTATTATTGAAGGCCAGACTGGAATGATTTCATTTTGCTCGTGCAAGTGACTCGAATTTTTTCATTCTGCCTGGGAAAGTCACTCGGTGGAATGTTCGTCTAGTTTTGCTTAACCATACGGAGTTTGCGTTAATACTTGTTCAATTGAATGATTTGTAACTTACGTTAATACTTCATCTTCTTCCTAGTTGGGTTTGGAAATAAAAGTTACAGATACGGGATGAAAAAGGGTTTTGTTTTTTGTCACTTTCTTAATATTTGTCAATGCAAAATTACCGTGGCTGCAGCCTCACGAGAAAGGTGTAGGCCCTTGGGTACACTTTGGATGGTCACTTCCGTCATTGTTCAGATCAAATTATGGTGCATCCTAGCCTGGTGAAAAACAATCAATGTGATATTATCAATTTTGTGAAAACGCTACTTTTTCTTGTTAGGTCGAAGTAAGACTGGGCCTATTTACGAACTGAGCCACATAGGCCTAACGTACTGCTGTACTGTATCCATTACCAGTATGGACAAGCCTAATGTTATTTACATAAAGCAGTTAATACACTGGGCTGCTGGGCTAGCCTAACGTCTCACATCATGAAAGTACCTCAACAAAATCAAATCGACAGTGTCAAACAGCTCACCTTTGAAGTTCTGAATATACATCTGTAAGCCCCATTCTAATTTTATCTCGACGGGATCCATTTTGATCTTTTTCTTTCTTTATGCCAAAGAATAAGCTGCCGATTGAAAGTTGAGTTAAAGACTTAAAGTTTAAGGCCGAGTAAATTTGAGCTTTTGTCACATGCTGTATATCAGACAATAACATCACGCGCTACATTATGACCCGGAACGAATAATTTCACTTGATTGAAAATGATACCGCAACGAATGAAATTGACCCGGGAATTATTTATATTCATCCCGGAATGGATGGAAATATTTTTATCCGGAATCCGGGTCAAAAAAATGACCCGGACGTTTTAATAGTTTATGACTGAACTATTAAAGAAAATGTATCGTCCCGTACTAAATACGTTTAGAAGTAAACGTTGCCGGATTGGTTACGTCACTTCCGGTTTGCAATGTTCCCTATTGATCGCGAGCGATAAACGTTGTGTTCGACTACACATTCGCCCGGCCGATTATATGACAAGGCCTTTATGTGTTATCGATAACATCACAGATTTTTCGCAATCAATAAGGGAAAATGAAAATGGGATGTGACGTTACCAGCTCTGCTGTGTTTACTTCTGCATTTATGTATGAGACGATACCTTCCTTCATTTTAACATAGAGCCAATGACTGTCATACTGGACTAATCGTATATACAGCAAGCTCAGTATTACTGATGTGCCCTTCATAGCGAAACACATCCAAATGACATTGATTGTGCATGGAGTCTATGATGGTCACATTGACATTAATATGACATACGCGTCGTATGTTGTCTATAATGGTCACACTGACATCAATATGACATACATGTTGTATATTGTCTATGATGGTCACACTGACATCGATATGACATACATGTTGTATATTGTCTATCTATGATGGTCACATTGGTGTTAACCTTAATAAAGCAAAGTTGGTAATGATTGATGATATAGCAAAACATATCAATAAGAAATTAATTTTGCATATTGGTTTTGAGGAAAGTACATCTAAAAGAAAAACAAATGTGCCCTTCCTATCAACACATGTGATGATTTTAATTTTGCTAAAGAGTTTTTTTTTTACGCTTACACCTTATAGAGAAATGTGAGAGCCACTAGTATGTCTTTCCCAATAATAATGATAACATTAATAAAATAAATGTTCTTTTTTCAGGGCCATTTGGTCGGGTTTTTTCCCAGTCTTCAGATTATCCACTGATTACACGTGGGAATCAGGAGTGGGCTGCTGGTAACAATGTGAGCATTTAAACAAGTCTTTCTCTTGGCAAAATAGTTGTATTTGTTCGCACTCTTATGTCATATTTTGATAAATAATTTTTTTTAATACCAAGTGGCGATTAACTCTAAAAGTTCTTGTATAAAAAACTGGATTCGTAGACTCCGATAGATTACTTACCACGGTTGTATATGACGGGTGTTCGAGTGGACCCCTTTGATATACCTTTCCATATCAAGGCACAGGGTGCTCTGAATGTAGTGTAACCAACATTTTTAGATGCCCTCTGGAATTTGCTAATTCTGATTGGCAGATTCAAAATGTGACAAAAGTTTTCATTTGGAGAAAACAATACAAAAAAGGTGGAATTCTGAACTGCCATGCTGTCAGTCAGCTGGTTGATCAGTCGGTACATCGCTCCATTGCTGGGTAAAAATCTAAAATTCTACTTTTTAACAACAGCATCTGTTCACAAATTTAGATAAGGCAAACGTAGATGACGAGTTCCTTGCAATAATCGCAACACAGCTACCAGGAGACGTGGAAACACTGGAAAAGGTGAATCTTGGCTTGCATCATGTGATAGTATGGCAATATCTTGCCACAATACAACTCGAGAAAATACTATATACAGAATGCCTTTGACATGGAAGCACAATACTCAGGTTAGAGCGACCCGCAAATATTTCCGTCAGTGTCTTTCAAATCCGGCAAATCCTACTCCAATTTCAAACTTAAAGGCTTTTCAGAGAGGTATGATATGATTACAAAGAAAAATGTTAATTGCGTTTTTATTATTGTGCCTTAATTGGCAAGGTGGATTTTTTAAATAAATTTTCACGGATTATTAAAGGAGAGTTTAACTCATTACAATGAGAGTTTTTCCTATATGAAATTTGATAATTTTAGTTTGATAACGCAGAAAGCATGACATTGAATTCCTTCCAATGGTCTACAATATGTATTACAGAAAAACGCCGTGTAGAATTGTAAGTTATCTAAAGATTATTTTGTGTTTGTCAGGTTATTTGAAAAATCAACTAATCATCAGACATTCCGGCAGCATGCCTATTAATAGGAAGATTTATAACATGCAACCATATTGTTTAGATGTTGCGATAAATGTCATAGTTTATACTTTATGTACTTGAAATATTAAAAATCATTGTCTTGAAACACATTTGAATTTTTTGAAATGAATGCTTTACGCCAAAAAGCCTACCTGTATTGTCTATTATTTCTAATATTTTGAAAACGACGTGGTGAACATATCAATTAGGAGTGGAAAAGTTTTAGCCATTACAGTAATTAAGGTATTTTCATGAGTTTGAACTTTCCCCAAGCAAAGATATTTTTCCCAGACGTATTTCAAATTTGAAATTTGTAACATTGAATAAGGCTTTAATGTTAGGATAGCAAACGTAACAAAATTTTCTCATTTATTCGAACATTTATTTTCCCATTAATAGACATGCTTTCGGACTGTTAGAGGTGTAGCTTTGAGGTATATTTCATGCACCAGGACAAAGACTTTTTATTTCATTGTGTAACTGTTGTAAAGTTTTCCTTAAGAGATCTCTCTTGTCCATGCATAGTTGAAAGTAATCGCTTTCTGTACTGAGATGAGTAAATCTACCAAATGGAATATGTATTTCCCATGCAAAGTTAGTAGTCACATGAGTGCTTAGTATAAGTAACTTTAATCGCCTTACTCTTCCATAGGTGTGGCCATCCTGCCCTAGCTAAAAAGTTGAAATGTTGTGAGATAATTTAAAATGGGTTTAAGAAAAAAGTTTTTAAGCATTACCCTGCGAACTTTTTTGGATACAATTTTACCCAGACTTTATCACAGAAAAGAATTTCTTCCCTGTCTTTTTTTAATACAATTTAAAGAACAATATATAAGGAATATTAGACCCTCTTGATACTCTTTAATCCTTACTTGTTTCATCTGTCTCTTGTCATATGCCTGCAAAACAATTGTATTCAATACCTTTCATAAAAACATTAATTTTTAGGAAAGAAATTGAAGATTCTCTCAATATTAACAAAATAATGTAAATCATATAACATAATGAATAAGTTGTTCTTGCATTTCAGATTTAAGTGCATAAATGATTTATAAATCACCGAATAATCTACAAATACACAGAACATCACGTCCTCTTAAGTGAATTGATTTAGTGGAGTTTAAAGGTTTAACTTATTCAAACTTAGACCATCGTTATATCTATTTGCAGTATTAACCACTTATGTAGCATTATTTTGTATATCGATTGTGTATTTAGCATTGAAACAGTTTCTTCTTTAAATTTTCCTTTTCGGTAAATACTTGAATTCTTTTTGATGGCTTGGTAATAGTTTATAAACATTCGGAATAATAAACTTCGTTGCTCGTTACACAAAAAGAAATAAAGTTACATTAACGAATACAGATTCATTTCACAAAACAAAATTCTACAGCAAGAGCAATGATAATGAATGTTAGTGAGATTTTTTTTTACTCCAATTAATACAAAATAGCCGAGGGATCGAGGTCAACAAAATCATCTGTATGCAAGAAAACAAACACGGTGTCGTCATCAAAAAAACCTGAAAAGCAGAAAAATTATCAAAATAATAAAGTAAGTAAACTTTGTACTAGAGCAAACTGGTAGAAAATAATGATAAAGGAGGAAGACACCACAAATTTGAGAGACACAAACTGCATTTTGTGGCAGTGTATAGAAGTAATAAGCATAATACCAGCTGACCGAATTGTATACCATCAGAAGTAATCTGATATTTATTTTTGTAATCAATTTCAACATTCATTTAGCTAATAATACCATCTATAATACTATAGCTGCCGTTTCGAGTTAAAAATAAATAAATAAAGTATAAATTACAAAAACATGACTAGATGGGAAAAGCATAATCATCATAGCGCATGTTTACCACATCTCAATTACTAGACAAGACAAGTTTCCAGTAATTTACAAAAAAGGGTTATTAATTTCAAAAGATATACATAAGCATAGTCATGCATTTAAAAGTATGGCATTACAGTGTCCATTGTGACGACATACTGGTCACATCTTTTGATGAATTACCGAAATATTTTTAATGGTAAGAAAAACAAGTAGCGCCAATTGATTAACCGTGAAATTGTGGACAGTTAGTTACGAGCCAGTTTACCGTGTACTTCAAGTTGGTCTAGCCTAAATTTAACTGTGTTTGACTATGACTTATCATTATTTAACGTTAAATATGGCAATAAGGCTTAAGGGCCTACGCCTAGTTAACACTAGGTTGAAATCTGAATCTAAATCTAAATAGGTTAAGTCTGCAAAAATCCTTCTAGAGGACATGAACGCCAACCGAGCGTAACAAAAGTATAAGACAAATATTTTAAAAGATAAAATAAAAAATCAATTAACAAGCTTAGCAAGTTTAGCTTTGAAACAGTTTATACTTGGTACATGTACAATATCCTATGGTAAAGCATTCCAATCTTTTAGTCTTTGAGGAAAGAAGGAGTATTTATAAACATTACTTTTAGCATAAGGAACGTGAAAATTCAGATCATGGTTATTTCTTGTATTAATTCTTGCGTTTGGGATCAGGTTATCATTGTCAATGGCGACAAGACTATTATCAATTTTATATAGCATTTTCAGACGGGTGTTCCTCCTTCTTGTTATTAGCAGAGGCCAATCTAATTGATAAAGCATGCTAGTGGCACTGGATTTATAAAAGCTGATGCATACTCAAGTACTGGCCTAAATAGAGCTTTATATGCAGTGGTGTTGACGTCAGTGGGACAGTTTGAGAGGTCTTAATACATATAAGCCAAGTACAGAGTTTGCTTTGTTGATGATGTTGTGTATGTTTATCCCATCTATTTTTTTTTTCTCATACTTTTGCTGCGCTCGGTTGGCATTCATGTCTTCTGGAAGGATTCTTGCCGACTTAACCTATTCAGATTCAGATTCAGATTTGTAAGCAAAAATTTGTGATAAAGCTGTTTCTGCCAGTCTGATTATTCTTATCTGTTTCTTCCAAAAGCTGAAGTAGAAATCATTATTGCTGATAGAAAAATTTGATAGAAATAATATTTCCATTCCAAATTTGCTAATTTATTTTAGGTTTTTTTCTTGACAAAATTGTTTGGATTCATGCTTGGCGACTACCATGACCTTTACAATCTAACGTTATGCATTTCATGCACTCTTATTAAGCCAGGTTCTTCTAAAATCTATGCTGTAAAGAAATGAAGGATATTTCTACTCATAATGAATTAATTGAAGATAAATGAATGCGATCAGGTGAGAAGTAAAATTGGACGTTGGAGTGGAATCTAAAGTTTTAAAACAATTCTAAGATATAAACTATTTTTGGTCAAGGAAAATAAACATTTCCATCTCATTCAAAATGTCAGCTGCCAAACAAAAAAGAAGAAACGGTAGTATTGTATAGTGCGAAATCTATTACTTATAATTTGTGAATTATATCGAAATACATTCATACAATACAAATTAGAAATATGATAGCTTAAAGAGTGTCATTTAATTTGGCTATTAATTTACTAGTCTGCAGAAACTTGACAAACAGAAACGGACAGAAATAAAATACTGATAGGCCTACTAGTAGAACAAATTGTATGGGTTATATTCTTACCGATTCTTTACCAACAATGAGGCGTAGAAGTCTTGTAGACTTGTTGAACCTATCTGGAAATTTCTTGTTTCATAAGCTGACAAGTAGGGCACTTCAGTCATGCACAGAATAACAATTTCAATATAGTTTGGTGGTAAATACAGATGAAGTGTTCACAATCCATACTAAAAACAGTCGGGTGTAAACTTAAGTAGAAGATCCCTCTAGAAATCATTTAATTGAGATTTGAAACTGTTGATAGAGCTGGCATTCAACAATATTATTTGACAAGCTATTCTATGAGTTAATAAAGCACTAACAACAAGTAGAGATATATCAGACCCTATATCTTCATTGTCTTGTTGTTCTGCCTCTATGTTTTACATGCTTCTAATTGTGACCTCTTGTATTTGAAAATGACTTTGTTGAAGAAAGAAATTGGATTTGTGCCTTCCAACCCATGAATTGTTTTGATAATTTGAATCACACCGGCTCTAATCCTCCTGTATTGTAGGGCGAAGGAAAACCAATTTTAATCAGACGCTCTCTCCATATATATGACAAATCGCTAATATCTTTCACAATCTTGGGTGTTCTTCTTTGAATTTGTTCAAGCTTCTTGGAGTTACATTTCGTAAAACAATTCTAGACAGAGGTTCAGTACTCCAGAAATGGATGAATAGTTGATTTGTAGATTAAGATGAGAGCAGAGCACCCTATTTTTAAAGTGAAGTATATGCATTAGTTTTCTAACAAGTTCTCTAATATTTTAATCATGAAGTCGAGAAAAACAGCCCTAGCATATAATCTAAGTTAGAATATGTCTTGTGTAAAGTTGGAGAAGCATAGCCATAATCATGCAAAATGTTGATTATTTTCACAGATTTGTACAACAATTAACAGGTCACTATAATTTGAATGAAAATGTAATGTACAGTAGTGTGTTAAATACAATTTACAGATGAAACAAGTAAAGATTTTCAATACTGTTGGGTGTTTGAGTTGTTTTGAAGGCAGGTTCCAGGTGCTCTAGAAATAAGGATGAGGTTTAGCCTTCTTTTTTACAGGACCATGCAAAATTATACAGTGTTCTTTAAAAAATGTTTGTATCAGAACATGTGATCAACAGGGGAAACTTTCATTCTTATTGATGAAGACACTATGGAGAAAATAAATACACCTACTGGATCACGACTTCAGATCAAGGGGGATGCGAATTGCTGAAGGTATGTATTAAATCTTGCTGTCATTGCTTCACATTTCTTGATCTTGATTCATGATGGTTTTAAAGACTGTTTTATATGGGGAAAGTACATTCAAATCTCTTTGTTGCATACTTTGCAGACAGGCCTCAAACTAAATAAGAACTCAATTGCATTGTAGTACCAGATATGGGTTATTGTGATGTGAAAGTACATGTATTTTCATTAATACATGTAGTTTCTGGGTATAATATAAAGGATTTCTATAATGTATGGGGGTACAGTGCAGAGGGCGAGGACAAATTAATTTTGAATCCAAGCTAATCTCTTTTCAGTAGTATCATAACCTTTCATTTTTCAGTCATCAAAAATTCTACAGTGTGAAAAAAGAAATATTAAAATCGTGAATAAATTTCCCAAATAAAAAATAATAATTATATCTATACCATGCTGAAATGAAATGTTAAAAATAAGGAAATACACACATAGTCAACATTTAGCAAATAAATTGAGCAGTTGCAAAATCAGTTTTAAATAGGTATAATTACACGTAACAGTCAAGGGCATGGCCAGAGGGGGCAAGAGAATGCTTCCCCTTTCAGAGGCCCTGCTCCCTCTCCCCCTAGTGCCCCCAAATGAAATGACAGAATATAATGTAATTGTTCAAACTGAAAAACAGAATGTGCACTTCCAGACACAATCCTCTAACACCTCCTGCACACCCCGACACATTAAACCACCCTTATACACACAAAATACACAAATTTGAAGCACTTTTCATAAACCCGCCTCCATCCCCCTTTGACGCTAATGCGACTTATTACATGTGTACTACCAGCTGATCTCAGCACAAGAATAAAGATGGCTAGTAAAAGTAACCACGGATTTTTTTTTTCTTTCTAAGGAAGATTATGTTGAAAAATGTGAGATTACAAGTAGGCATACGTGTAGTATTTCTTCGGATAAATCTGAACCAGCCACGAAACGAAGACATCAAGGTTTGAAGATACTAGAAGGCCTATACAACCAGAGATTGATAGTGAGACTGACGAAATACCAGCCCAGATTATGTTTTTGTTGAGGTTAAACATGAAGATGAAGAAGACAATCTATCTGAGCGATTAATTAGTATTAAAAGATTATACCAGTTTTCATTACCAGGCCACGTACAAACTGAAATCATGCAGCTTAGTACCCCTATACACCTTGCCAATTTAAGAACCCATACTCTTAGGCTTACAGTTTGCATCATTAATCTCGCCCCCACAAAATGTAACCCTACCCCCTCTTGCCCCTAATAAGCCCCTCTTCCCCTCCCCACAAAGAAAAAAATGCTAGTGCCTAGCTATGCCACTGGTAACAGTCTATATGTTTCTATGTCTAATTGATTCAAAATTCCAAGGTGTTTTGATCAATTTTGTAATTTTTCTTTAAGGTATGGAAACAGTCCTAACATCGTACTGCGCAGTATATACATGTACCTTATAATTGATTCCATAAGATATATTATATAAAAAACTTTAACTGGCATTTTGAAGCTTGTACTTTTTTGAAGTTTGTGTGTTGCTTGTCACAACTTAACCCCAAAATTTCTTGTTTTAGAGTCTCAGATTTTGAAAACACTCTTTGGAGCTTCTCATTTTATAAAAAACATAATTCATTATTTGCAGAACTCCCAACATTACCACTTAAATACTGTCCCTGCAACTCCATCAACCTGAGGAGAGAGGACAGATGTTGTGGTCCAAGCCAACAGAGGAAACCTTGGTACTTCATCCAGGTAAAAAAGGTAAGTTTTTCATTATCTCCTTGGGGTCAGCCACAACAATGAAGAAAACAAGGGAAAATATACAAATTCCAAAACCTTTGTAGGAAAATTAAGTGTATGTTAGTAAGGAATGTGAAAATATTGTTCAATATCAGGAAAAATTAATCGCAGTAAGTTTCATCATGAAAGATTGCATTATGAAGTTGATATATTCCTAACCCTACTCTTAGAGATTTATACAAAGTTGAAAGTCATGTAGCCAACAATTGGAGCATATTTTTTTCTCCGGCACACTTCATACTTACCTGCTACCACAATAATACAATAGGCAACAGCTCTTGACCTCACTCAAAACCGCTGGAAAAATTCGAACTCCACGCCCTTTTTTTAACGTTCGTAATGACCTGAAGTCTGGAAACCTTTCAGTTTGTTTTGTGTTTTACACCGTTGAGCGTACTTTCGACGAGAACTAACTATTTTTGCACTCATCCGGAAAGACTTACTTTTGTGTATGTTTTTCCATGCTTTTGAGTGTACTTCTGCGAGTTAGCAGAATCTTAATTTTGTATGGTGATTTCTTTGGAACTCATATTACCAGTTATTAAGGTCCCATGACGCTAGTTTTAGGCATAATGTTACTGTTAGTCCTGTCTAGTACTAAGGTAATTATTACTCACTGTTCCGTGCCTAGCTTAGTTGTTCAACAGACTAGCTTAACGCTGTAGAAAAGGAAGAATTGTGTCTTCACATGTTGGGCTTAGCTCAACTGACTAGCCACGCTTGTGGGAAAATAAAATATGTTCCTGCCCTTTGGTATTTAGCTCAACTGACTAGTCATGGCAGTGAAACTGAAGTTGAATTTGAAGTTGAAATGAAAAAGTTTATTAAAACTTGAGCATTAGAATTGAAGAGAAGTGTCCTCTGCCGGTTGAGCTCAACTGACTAGCCATGGCAGTTGGAACTTGAAATGAATATGTTTTTTGGAACTTGAGCATTAGAATTGAAGAGAAGTGTCCTCTGCCGGTTTAGCTCAACTGACTAGCCATGGCAGTTGGAACTTGAAATGAATATGTTTTTTGGAACTTGAGCATTAGAATTGAAGAGAAGTGTCCTCTGCCGGTTTAGCTCAACTGACTAGCCATGGCAGTTGGAACTTGAAATGAATATGTTTTTTGGAACTTGAGCATTAGAATTGAAGAGAAGTGTCCTCTGCCGGTTTAGCTCAACTGACTAGCCATGGCAGTTGGAATTTGAAATGAAAAAGTTTTTTGGAACTTAGAATTGAATTGAATCCTTTGGTGTCCTCTGCTGGCTTAGCTCATATGACTAGCCATGGCAGTGGGGGAAGGGAATGATGTTGTGCCCTGCCTTCTGGTCCTAACTCAACTGACTGACCATGTCAGTGGAAATTAAAGTTGAAGATAATGAAAAAGTTGATTTAAAACTTGTGAAGTCAAAGTTGTTTCCTCTCTCAGGCTTAGCTCAACTGACTACCCATTGCTGCGGGAAAAGAAATAGTATTTGTGTTGATGCCCACTGGTTTTAGTTCAACTGACTACCCATTGCAGTGAATTACCAATGGGGAAAAGGAAAATGGTGGAGTGATCCATTCTTATTTTCTTCAGCTACAACTGCTGCTGAGGGATTCCCTTAGCTTTATAAAGCATGATACATGTTGCAATGTTGATGGCATGCAATGAAGATTAAATCCTCTTTCTAAAGCTTAAAGGAAGAAATGTTATGAGGTAGGCTTATTTATCGGGTTCTTCATCTTTTTCTGGCTGGAACCCAGATTTTCAAAGTACTTGCCGTGGTGATTTTTAATCAAATGTACCAATAGTGAGAAAGGTTATTCATTCTATTTTCGATCCTACTTTATGGACATGAGACTGCGACAATATGTTTTCGATATGTTGGCATAAACTAGGGCTACCAACATTAGTACCGTACTAACAGGAATTGGGGAAAAGCATGGCGGCATAACTACAAACAGAGTTTAAGCAGCTAACGATATTTTATATTTTTGCAAGTTTCCAAGTTGTTATATATATACTCCTGCCTACCGTTAAAAACTTTTTCATGTATTTTTTGTATCGTTTTCCAACAAAATGTCAAAATCTGAAGCATCAGGACGTGAAAAACAGGGAGATAAAGTCTCACAAACACAACCAACTCGCCCTTGGTTACAACGTAAGGCGTTAGAGTCCTATTACGCGATAATATAATCCGAAGTAGTAGTAGCGGATTCTGAACTTGAACTTGAACTTGAAGATGAGGAAAACGAAAACTGGCAAAGTGCATTTGAGAGTTTTCAATCTTCAAAAGAAAGAACGATGAATCAGTTTAAAAGTTTGAATTCACAACTTGAACGTGATTTGGGTCGTGCCATTGACTTTCAAGAAAGAGAATTGACAATCTTGAAGATAGATTGAAAAAATTGGAGGAAACTAACCATAACTTTACTGTTAAGGTTGCACATCTAGAGGCTCTTGTGAAGAACATCTCAAATCAATCAAATAAGACAGAAAGGATTTCGAGACGAAATAACCTGAGAATTGTGTGCATCCTCCACATCATAGATGAGGTATATGAGGACATTGTCGAAAATCAAGTATTATCGAAGTTTAATTATATAGGTGACGTACGCATCGAGAGGGCACACCGTGATGGGAAAGGACTAGATAGACGCCCCCTCCCCTCCCCTACATATTCTGGTGCTGTTTTTGTCTTTCCAAGGACAAGATTAATGTTCTTAAAAAGTCAAGATTCAGTCTGAGGGAGCAACCCTTCTACATCACAGAGGACTAGACGATGGTGGACCTAAAAGAGAAAAAGAGGTGGTCTAAAGATGTAAAGGCCCTCTATGACACTTCTTCTATAAGCTTAAGTTTTCTGGTGGTTTTTTGAAGGGCAGTCATAAGAAACCTTATCATTTTCAAGCTCCAGATAAACGAAGTTGAAATTCTGCACGGGTGCCAGCGAATCTGACATTTCGGTAATGGACTTAGGATGTCGTCCCATTACAGTGTTTCAAGTCACTGTGGATTATTTCTTACAGCATGGTTGCTGTTTTGTTTTCAACTAAACTGCTAAAAAATGATTGATTTATATATTTGTTTTCTGTATTGGAAATTTGGTTTACTTATTACTCGTGTTTTTTGTAAAATATATGTTTTTGGTGCATTGTGATTGTCATGCGGAACCATAGCTTTTATGCAGCTTCTAGAAGGAGCCTGTATAGCCTTTTTTTATTATATTATTATTTTGTATAATTCTATTATTTTCACACTCCACACGGTATTATGCAAATCTTATTTACTGTACTGTATACAACCGACATTCTTCCCAGGCTTATCCCACTACAATGTATTCGTATTGTATGTATGTTGCTTATTTCATCGATCAATTGTAATTCACACTCGTTTTGCCCTTATAGTATATGGCAGAGGTTTCTTTTTGTTCTCTTAATGCTGGGGTTTGAGAGTTGTGAAAATATATATTTTCATGGCTACATGGGAAAAAACATATGTTTTATTTGCTTCAAGAAATTCATAGTGAGTCTGGACTGGAGCATGTTTGGAGTAATTATTGGGGTAGTGAAGTTTTTTCCTCCCATGGAGAGAGTAATGCTCGCGGTGTTTGTATCCTGGTTAACCCATATAATAATCATATTAATACAAATGATTTTTAATGCGCACATATCCACTCTGAAGAGCGCTCAAGGCTCAAGATAAAAACAAATAAACAACAAAAGCACAAAAAAAACTTATCCAGAATCATTAAAAGCAGAATTCATGAGGTGAGTCTTAAGTTTCTTTTTGAAAACGTTTAAATGCATGGCCTGTCTAATTTCAATGGGTAAACTGTTCCAAGTATGTGGTGCAGCAAATGCAAAGGACCTCTCCCCTCACTTCCGATTTACCTTATAGTCCTTGAGAAGGGACAATTTACTGGACCTAAGATTACGAGATGGATTATACATGAAAATTAAATCAGCAATGTAAGTAGAACAACAATTATTTAGGGATTTATAAGTAAGTAACATAAGTTTGAAAATAATTATATGAGAGACAGGGAGCTAATGGAGATCTTTAAGTACCGGGGTGATGTGACATGATTTTTTTGAAAAAGTTAAAATGCGGGCAGCAGTATTCTGCATTTTTTGAAGAGGAAGTAAAGTTTTCTTGGGGAGACAATATAATAGTGCATTTGCATTGTCTAAACGTGAGGTGACCAAAGCGTGTACTAACTGTTCGGTTGCACTGAAATCCAATTATTTACGAATACGACTTATGTTCCCTAAATAAAATGATGAAGAGCGCACAATATTGGAAATATGTGGTCTAAAAGTCATCGATGACTCAAAAATCACACCTAGATTTCGAATTTCAGAAACCGGCCGTATTTCATTATTACCAATTTTGATAAAGGGTATTGTAATCTTTTGTAGCTGCTGAGGGGTGCCAAAAAAAATGAACTCAGTTTTATTATCGTTCATCTTTAAAAATTATTACACATCTATTCACGGATATCCTTGACACAATTTTAAGGCAAGTTGATGCAGGATGTTGCACAATTTTGATTTAAATTTAAAAAAAATGTACAGCTGAGTGTCATCAGCATATACATGATGACACAAGTTATACCTAGAAATATCTTTGCTGCTCTGTATTAATTTGGTAAAATTATTTGGCAATATTTCCTAAAAATCGTGAGAGATTTTTCGATTAACAGCAATGTTTAATAGAAAATTAATTTACCACTGCCATTTTCCGCTTGTAACTCGGAATTTTTCGGGGTTCTTTTAAATTTGTAATCAAAAACAGCTTCAAACTGTCTTGATTGGTATTCTAAGCCTTAAGTTGTACTGACCTGATACCAAATTTACTGGCTAATTTCAAATTTTACCAACAAATATCAAAAATTGGTGTTCTGTTACTGTTGGGATATTTCTATTTTACAGTGCTAATTTTCTTACTGTAATAATTTTACTAGTGCTATTTATTTGTGCTGTCACGACATGTTTTATTACGTATCAATTATCATAGAGAAAAATATCGCGTTGTATCGGTATGTCGCGATACTTTTCGAGAAAACTAACTCGCAACACAAATTGTTACTTCTTTTATGATGAACGTAAGAAAAAATGATTTGCAGATCTAGCAGACAACATGATCGCGTACGTCTTTAGTAATTCAGCCAACGTGACTATGAAACATCGAAGTGAGAGCCTGAGAGGCATGTTCTGGGCCAATGTTTCGTTCTTTTTGCCAGTTTACATCAGAGTGTGCCAGTATGGGATGACGGAGCATGGTTTTTAATTAGTTTTTTTGTATGTTTCACGGTATTTTTTGCACGTTTTTAATGGCCTAAACTTGACTCAAATTTATTACCGTAACGTTAGAAATTTAACGTATGAAGTAGCGTAGCCTAGCTGCGTGAAAATTTCTTAGTTAAGCATTAGTTTTTGGTATCACGGTATGTCGCGAGAGGCATATTTCATGTTGTGGGAAAAGAGATATTGCGATAATCGACATGTCATGACAGCACTACTATCTATCTTGTTATACAATTGGTTGAGGTTGTCGATGTAATATTTTCCAAGGCATTAAAGAAATTTGCTGGGGTTTTCAAATTTGAAAACTGAGTGGTATCATAAGGCGTGAAAACTAGTGGGATGATAAATTATGCAAGCTCAAGCTATAGTAGCTGGAGCAATATTACCAGCACACGCTTATCACATCTATGTTGCTCATCATAATACAGAAATTAATGTGCATTTAATGGACTGGAATTTTTGTGAGAAACAGGTTATCTCAACAAGAACTAAATAAAACCTCTTGGGGAATACACATATAATATACACACAAAAAAAAAATGTTAACGCTTCTTTACATGTTTTCGCCTGCATTGGTCCGTTTGTCAGATATAAAAATATCTAAAGAAGGGATGATTGGAATTTAATTAGAATTGGTGTGGGATTTTGTCACTGCATAATAAGGAATTTTGGTCAAAATTCTAGCCTCTCCCTGTTTTTTTAAATTTGCACCTTTTGAACAGAACAACTCTTGGTAATTATTACTTGTTGGTCTTGTTCTATTGGAAACTCAACTAAACTGTATAAGAAGTGTTATTGATTAAAGCATTTTTCTTGTAAATGTAAGTCAAGCTATATGTTTATGATTTTCCACTCTTCCGATACCTTAGTTCTTGTTATATTTTGTTTTAAAGCATTCCATGTTTTGATTAAAGTGCATAATAAAGTTATTTGCAGTGTGAAATTTACAAAAAAAATGTGCTATTTTCTTTCCTATCAGTTCGTTTCTTGTGTCGGGTTCATTGGAACTATGAATTATGAGCTTGGTTTCTGTTTGCAGAAAATGGTTAAAATGGGTAAAATTTCATAGCTTCCATTATTGAGCATACTACAAGTATACAAACTCAATATGATCAGAGGGGGGTTTATTTTGAACCGTTGATTCATCAGAAATTAAAACTTGACCAGTATTCTGTTCAAAAACATTTGAACCGACTATCCAGCTCGTTTCTTAGAATAATCCGGGTCATTTTTATTTGAACCGGAACTCCGGATCAAAATGACCAGGACTGGCTCGGTGCCCCTGGAACCCGAACCCGGATCAAATTTGAACCGATTCGGTTTATATTTGACCAGAGTATTTAAAAAGTGCACTGCATGTTGCCAGTGGCGCAACAATAGGGTGGTAAGGGTGAGTAAAAAAATCAAGATTTGATAACACTACGATATGTTTCTTATGGGGCCCGCCCTCTATAATACCCATGAGTCCCGCGAATTCTAGTTGCGCCACTGCAGGTAGCTTATATTGACCAAGCATGGAGTTTTAACTTTGAGCATCTGGCATGTCTGGGGACGCCCATATATATTTAGGATACGTTCCGTCATGGAATACCCCTTCTCATTAGACCTCTCCCTAACTTTAGTGATGCGAAAATGTGTGTCCCCCCCCAAAAAAAAATGGAATCCCCACAGACGCACCGCTTAGATTACAGTGCGGATCTACAGGGGCTCGGGTGGGAACCCCCTCCCTGAATTTAAAAGATATATAATGAATACAAAATAATATTTTATCTTGTAAACACCATGTTCAGAAGACACTTAATGCATTTGAGGCGGGAATTCTGTGGTGACAGAAGCACCTTTAGGAACATTACAAGAGGACTAGGTTTAAATTCACAGGGAGAAGATGAGGGTTGACTCCGGTTATCAATTGGAAAGGGTAGTGGGGTTTTGGTTATCAAAGGAATGGTGTTTGGAAATTTACTGTACCAGGGAATGCTCTGGTTATCAAAAATCTAAATGGTGTTCTGATAATCACAATAACCTGGCTAAGGTCCCTTGCATATATTTGTGTCCAAAGCAAGAAACTGAGAGTTAAAATCTTGACCCATCTTTTTGTTGTCACTTATTGGTTTAAAACAATAAAAGATTCGGATAATTTGGAAATATAGCATTCTTTTAAAGATCAATGTTGTCAAATTCGATTTTTTTTTAGTAATTTGCCAAAACTTCCGGATTGAAAATGCAAATAATTCCATGCATGTAGTAAAATCTTTAATTTGTTAGACTTTATGGGTCCTTTGCCCCTGGACCCCACAAAGTCTTTGTTTCTGGATCCCACCACTTGTCGTATCAAGGTAGCAGGCAATCAAGGTAGCAGGCAATCAAGGTAGCAGGCAATCAAGGTAGCAGGCAATCAAGGTAGCAGGCAATCAAGGTAGCAGGCAATCAAGGTAGCAGGCAATCAAGGTAGCAGGCAATCAAGGTAGCAGGCAATCAAGGTAGCAGGCAATCAAGGTAGCAGGCAATCAAGGTAGCAGGCAATCAAGGTAGCAGGCAATCAAGGTAGCAGGCAATCAAGGTAGCAGGCAATCAAGGTAGCAGGCAATCAAGGTAGCAGGCAATTAAGGTAGCAGGCAATCAAGGTAGCAGGCAATCAAGGTAGCAGGCAATCAAGGTAGAATATAAGTAATCATCTGCCCCATTGAAACTTATGGTACAAGCGACCAGTTTGGGATTTTTTTCCAACCAGAACACGAAAGATTGGGATATTTTGTGATGTACAGTATGTTGTGTGACACAAACCCACCCATCCATGCGAGTGTGGACCCTACAACGGGTGACGTATTTATAATCCTATATAATTGTTGACCACTCACCCATACATGTAGACCCTACAACTGATGACGTGGGCGTAGTCCTTTATAACTGGTGACCAATCAATATACAACACACATAAAGGATGGCGGTATTCGGAAATTAGTTTACACCCACATTTTTAACTTATCCTATCTAACAGGTGAGATGTACAGAAATGCAAAAATACTGAACTAGAATAGTGTTTTAGTCATAATTTAGTTTTAAAAACAGCCATTTTAGAACTAAAAACAACCGATGACGTCATCGGTTGTGAGCGTGTTATTGCTTTAAAGGTGTGTAAACATACGAATGCCATCAATTGGTGGGTCTAACATCCCCCCACCCCCGCCCTTACCCCCTACTAATAAATAGTAGTAATTGTGCTGGATTAAAATGTACACCATTTAGTCAGAACATAACTTCTTTCTGAGATTGTCTGGCAGCTTATAAATGGAATAATGTATTTTTCTTTGGTTTGCCAATTTCACATGTGATAATAAAAACAAAAGGCAAGACAAAGATATTAACGAACTGAAGAAGAAACAAAATACAGCATAAAACTCAGTACCCAAAATGTATTATGTTTTTCACAAACTTAAAATAATTCTTAAAATTAAATGGTTTGCAAACCTGTGTATAACATAAGTGAGCAAACAGGGTGCACAATGAAATGGGTATATTCTCGGGTCTAATTCCAAGCTCTTATTTACGATAACCGTAAAATAACATGGAAAACTGTCAATCCGTACCTCTACAAACTTCCCGACCTACTGTTGTACCTTTACTGTATTTGCAAATCACAGTCACAAGTCTGGCTATTCTTATAAATATTTCGAATGAAAAATGGAATTCAACAGCAAAATGTAGCAAAGACATTCATTGTAATAGCAATATTTAGTCAAATTAGACATCATCACAGACTTACTTCAACATCAACTTTTTGTGACTACTATAGTTCAAAAAATTATCATAATCTTCGATACATTTTTAAATGACATTCAGAAAAAGTACCTTCAATTTTGATCCGCGACTAAACCTTGTATCCCCATAAAACCAAAATACCACCATCCCTTATATTCATCAATTGGAAAGTCATCAATGATCATCAAAATATGATTGTTTACCCTCATAACATGGCTAATCCTCCATAACCCTCGGAATGTCATCATTCATTATTCTCAGCTGATAAAATAGTCACCTTTTACAATTTGCTGAAATCACTATCCTACTTAACCCACAATATACCATCTTCCATTATGCTCAGCTCATATTATCACCACCTTTTCCATTCAGCTGAAAACACTATCCGACTCAACCCTTGGAATACCATCATTCCGTATCTTCAGCTCATGATACCATCAACTATAATATTCAGCTAAAAACAACCTCCACCCTTACCCTCAGAATACCATTATCCTCAGATCAAATACAATCAGTAAGAAAATTGTCACTGAGATATATTTTGCTACCAATTTACATACCTTTAAAAATCAAAAATATATTACTTAATGCTATATAAGAACAAAATCACAACATATTGAACATTTACGACACAAAAGTATTTACATCTTTATCCTATAACACTTGTACTCATAGATGGTGATATGGATTAAAGGGGCATTGCGGGAGGGCCAGCGATGTTTAGTCAAGTGATATGGATGAAAGGGGCATTGCGGGATGGCCAGCGATGTTCAGTCAGGTAATATGGATTAAAGGGGCATTGCGGGAGGGCCAGCGATGTTCAGTCAAGTGATATGGATTAAAGGGGCATTGTGGGAGGGCCAGCGATGTTCAATCAGGTGATATGGATTAAAGGGGCATTGCGGGAGGGCCAGCGATGTTCAGTCAAGTGATATGGATGAAAGGGGCATTGTGGGAGGGCCAGCGATGTTAAGTCAGGTGATATGGATGAAAGGGGCATTGTGGGAGGGCCAGCGATGTTCAGTCAGGTGATATGGATGAAAGGGGCAATGCGGGAGGGTCAGCGATGTTCAGTCAGTATTTTGTTTTAAAGGATAAGTTTCCTAAAGTGCCCTATCATAAAGTATCATTAAAGTAAAAAATAAAACTAATGATACTAACAAGAAAGCAATTCATGAAGTTGCTAATCTCATAACCTTAAGCATACAGTATAATGGGGAAAAGGTTCAATAGTTCTGTGACCTTTGAATTTTTGACTCCAGAATCTAGTGAACACAAATTCATGTACCAAAGTATCATGGCACAACATAGGGTTGGTATAGGTCTTGTACATATGAGTTTAAAATGACGAAAAATATTGCATAAAAAACACGTATTGACTTTTGACCAATGACCTTTGGCCTTTTAAATTTGTTTTAATTTTTGATAGAATAGCGAACCCCACCCACGTATGCAATTTATAAAGACATCAAGTAATTCCTTGAAAAAACACAGCCATCATCAAAAAGTTGTTTTATTTGACCTTTGACCTATGACCTTTGACTTTTGTACCCAAAACCTTGGAGACAAAAGTTCCGGACCAGGGGTACCCGTCCACCAATTTTGGTGGTTGTATTTATTTCTGTTTTTGAGTGATAAACGACACAAAAATAATTGTTGGATACGCACACAGATACACACACACACACACGCACACTTACCCACACATACACACAAACCCACGGACAGACATAAAAATCACTAAAGTTTGTCATTCCAAAAAAGATATGACCCATAATCCTAATATGAGTTCATCACATGGGCCCCACCAGCCCCCCTAATATTAATGGGATGACTATGTAGTGTAGGAGGTATAAGCAGTTATTTGCCTGCACAGCAAAGTGATAACAACAGCTCATCCCCACATATATGTAGGTCTATATGAGGGTGATAAGGTCAAAAATCATTTGAAATCTACATTACAATAAACTGTAAGAACGTACCCAATGTATTTACAATTAAAAAGAAAATCCTTAGCTTGGCATAAAAGACGCCCTCAATTTTTTTCCAAAACACTTTCAGCCGCGAGCTCCTTTAATTACTGCAAAAGTTGTATCTTCAATTCTTCAATTTAACTTTAGATTTCAGAGAATATTAAAAATAAACCTTCTAAATTGTTACATAAAGAAATTGAAATAGCAATTACTCTCTTCATGACACCATGTGGATCTATATCCAAAATATTTGTTGGACAAGCTAATTACACTTAGAACAATATTTACTTCCCCGGTGTTTGTACCCCACGAGGCAAAACCGAATGAGTTCACCTCTCTGGGATTCGGATCAGTCCATTCTATGAAGAAATCCGTCAAATTGCATCCTCTTCCTACTCGTATGGTTCCAGCTTCACTGAAAGTGATGAAAAATTTACAAAAGCTCCACTGATCTAAAATACCCGGAGTGGCCCTGGTTACTTCTGCAGGTTTCTGTTGCTTATAAGATTGTATTTGAGATTTCATGTTATTCCCGTCTCCTATAACAATTTCATATATCTCATCCTCATTCTTGTCCTTTGATAGCGCAATGAAAACAGCTCGGGCAGCTTTGACTTCAAATTCTAGACGACCCGACCTTAATGTATTGAAGTGGTAGTTGTATCCTTTAGTCTTAATGTAGCACGCTATAATACAACAACAAATTGATACGTACATAAACGTGCAAACATTATTCTTGCAATGCAATCGACTTTCTTATTACCTATTCCATTACATACTGAAACATATTATTTCTTTTAACAGTATGAGAGTTCATGAGGGTTGCACTTTTGAATCGCATTCATAGATTATGACAAATCCACATCAACGAATGTATTGATTTTCTAAGTTGTAAATGATATTTAAGGTGATTGCAACATTTATCAGAACCCATTTTGCTTAGGTCCTCAGAGAAAACATGAGAAAGTCGAGAGAAGTATGGAAAGGGGAAAATTACCTATTTTTGCAATAAATCAAAGTGACTGCCCAATATTTCAAAAAGGAATTGAAGTTTGTGAATACTCACTTAGTATACCTCGATTGTTTCGACTACTGATTTTTCATTTCCGAAACAATTTTCACACTGCCCCACTGAATTTGGGCAGCTTCTCACATAAAAACCATAATAATTGAAAACCGACCTGTCTAACTTAATGTAATGTAGAGGCAATGCGATAAGATGTTATTGGACCGCGTTTTAGCACACTATCCTACTGTCCTAATGTGGGTCTGTACTTAATTTTAATTACAATGAAATCTTATGACGAGTATAATTAAGAGGTCAACCATGGTTATCTCGCATGATATGATACTCAATCAATCATGGACGGGATTTGTGTACCAAAAGTGTGGCGGGACAAAGTCAAAAGTGTGAATGAGGAGGGAAGGGAATCACAAAATACGCTAAGATACAAACAAACACCGCGCAAAAGATATAAATTTATAGAAAAAATTGAAGACGATTTCCTCCGTGCTCCCCCAAATCCAGACTATGCAAACAATTCTATGGAACGACCCAGAATTTATCAATTTCTAATTGTCTTACAATTCATTTTCTCTTTGTGTTTTCTATTCTTTTCACCTTTATTTGTTTTCAAGCAATATAGCACAATTTCTTCTTTTGTCTCGAAGTCCCAATGGAAGCAGTAGTGTTGGTCTCTCGATCTGGATATAAGTCACGATTACTATCTCATCACCCATAACATCACCCACATATACATTTTATGTAGGGGTGAAATATTGTAGTCACTTTGCAGTATAGGCAGATTTGAGGAATTTGATCCAGATTTAGTTCTGTATTTTAAAATGACCAGTTTTGGGGTCATACATTTTGGAACAGGAACAAATTTGGTGATTTTTGCGTCG
>JAIGNY010000502.1:52500-55000 GCA_020152595.1 Chiridota heheva
AAATTCCTAACACTCGATTCACACAAAAATAAATTAAAAATATAAACAACATTGATTTTACAGAGCATTATTTTAATTTCACAGCGAAGATAAAGACTATTGTTTGTTATAATGATATATTTTCTATTTGTAATACTTATTTTCACAGAAACAGCACATCCATTGCTATTTATACAGAAAACAATCATGTTTAAGAGCAAATGATGTTTTCAAAGCCTCATTCATAGACAGTGTAAGAACATCGTAACATGTTTGCGTAATAAAAAAGAAACAAATTGTTTTGACAACATTGATGATAATGTTGAAAACCTTTGCACTCTGTGCTCTGTCCCCAACCCAACATCCATTTAGAGAGCAGATTTTGGTAACGGTGTGATTTGCCTGGTATCCAACTTCGCACTGAAGTGTAGCTTTACTATTTACGTTTCTGCGAAACAAGTGGCAAATCTATGAGCATGTGAGATGTTAACGTATTTTATTTTATAAAGGAAGACATGTGTACATGTTTGTTTGTTTGTTTGATGAGGGTTTAACGGCACCACAACAGTGAGGGTCAAATTGTGCCCGAGAGGTTAGATCATTCCATAGGTAGGAAGGAAAAAAAATGTGGAGATTGAGAAAAACATGAGAACTAAAAACCAGAAAGCTGTGAGGTACATGGGTGAAAAAAGTAGAGATGGGGTGGGAGAGGAGGACTAAATCTAGTTTTAGAGGGAAGCATGATGAAGGCAGGAGATAATTGTATCCAGAGGGTTTTTCTGGAAAAGCTCAGCTATTGAGCTGTGGGGAGCGAAAGAAGCTCTGGGAAAGTTGTACAGGGGCAAGCAAGGAGAACGTGATGGACTTTGAGGGTGCAATGGCAATTGTTGCAGAGGGGATGGGGGAGCCAATAAGGAGGTGGGAGTGAGTGAGGTGTGTACATGTGTATATGTTTCGCATTTTGTTGAATATTTTCCTCGCAAATCATTCTTCCGACAGCTAAACCTCTCAAACTACCGTAGTTTGTAGTCATCAAATAAAAAAGAGGTAGCTTTTTAAAAGATCGTATACGTATTGTGATAAATATTGTAATAGGCAAAGCTTACCAATGTATTAATATTTTTTTAGAAACATCGAAATATTTTTTGTAGCATTATCATTTTACTAAACTCGTTTTCTTCCCACATATACACTTACCTTTTGGTAATTAGCCAACAACGCAAACAAAAGTCTGTTTTTAATCATTATGCAAGTATTGTGATAATAATTTTAATTATTTATCATAATAGTTCGAGAACGGTCACCAAAATGTGCTTAATTAAATATTCTTAATTGTAAAAGTAACAACATAAGTGTCACATATCTCATCCGGTTTTCATGAAATTTTGAAGAAAAGGTACGAAACAACAATGTTGTCAAATCTATATTGTGGTAATTAACAAACCTAAGTAACGCAGGAACTAAAGAGGTACTAAAGAGGTAATTGGAGACAATCTGGACTTGTCCATTAGCTCTTTGAAATCATAGCAAATATGCATTTGAGGTCATTGTGATAACAGTTTATGCTTAATGCGTATAGCGTGATTCTCTTGCTAATAATATTGCTTTATCTGTTGTTATATGCTACAGGTCACCGCTATTGACGTCTCTCTGAAGTCTATTACGTATAAACACTTCAACCAATCAGAAACGTTAAAATGTACATTCATCTGAATGTTATCTCAAATGATACTTAGTAACAATAAATACATCTGATGCATACAACAATAGGTTTTCTTGAGAATTTTATTTCGTTCCTCGGTTTATAATTTGTGACAGTGCAAAGGTGATGTTTTGGACGGACAGTTGAGGATCATAATTCATCAAAACTAACATTTGTAGGTCAATTTAGACATTTTATGTAATTGAGTGTAATAGCTTAGTAATTTTGTGCTCAAAAGATACCGAAATCGGATCTCATCCGGGGTGCTGTACTGTGTCCTTGAACAAGACACTTGATCCCATTTATTCTTGTATATTCAACTCTAAATTGAGTTCCAGTTTTTGTTAGGGGTGTAATCCCGCGAAGGAATGGTGTCGCAGCTTAATATTCTCATCCATTTACCACCATCAGAACCAGGTATAAGCACCGGCTCTATAAGTCTTAGAGGCTTAACATGTATTATGTCTTTGCTCTTATTGAAAAGCAATGCATTTAGATGATTTCAAAAGCACTAGCCTATAAATTGGTCACGCAACTAAAATGTACACTTAAATGAAGGGAAACAAAAAAATACTATTTCATATTGAATAGTCTGTATTACAAACATAATTATCAAATGATTCCATTGCTGAATATATATAACATTATAACGTATATTCTTTATGAGATTAAGGATTCTTACCACTGTTTATGAATTCCATTACGAGTCTGCTTTCACTGCTAAAGAATGGTTTGTCGAAGAAAATTCGACGTAGTTTAGTTTTAGCTGGCTTTGTACTAAATCCACCTGGAATTATCTCTGTACAGCTCCAAGGACAA
>JAIGNY010000503.1:0-22500 GCA_020152595.1 Chiridota heheva
AGACAGTCTGCAACAACCTCCACCCCAACCCGAACGTTGTGCTCAATGGCAATCGCATCCCTAAAGTTGAACACACAAAGTTCTTGGGTCTAAGTCTAGACCCAAGCTGACCTACAAGCAACACACCACCAACCTGAAACTAAAATGCAACAGCTCCCTCAACATCCCCCGACTCCCCTCCAACACCACTTGAGGAGCGAACCGCTATGCTCTCCTCAACATTTTTAGGCTCACCATTCGTGCCAAGCTTGACTATAACAATATTGTCTACTGTGTCGCTCACAACTCATACCTCAACCACATCAATACCATCCAAAATAAAGCCCTCAGGCTTTGTCTGTGTGCCTATAGGACCTCCCCAATCACCAGCCTTCATGTTGAAGCCAACGAACCCCCCCCCCTCCCCCTTCTATTTAGATGTAGAAAGCTTTGCCTCTCCTATGCTTTTAGAGTCCTCACCAACACCCAGAACCATAATTACAACCTCATTAGGTACCCAAATTTCTCCACCCTTTTTGATAAGACTAAAACCCTATCACCTCCCTTCAGCTTACACGTTAAATTAAGACCTCTTCCATCTCAGCATCAATCCCGCCACTCTCGGCACCTCCACCTGACCAACTTTTCCTCCCTGGGCCACCCCCTTCCCTCTGTCCATCTCCATTCATCACAAAACTCGAACCCAGTTTAACCTCTTCTTCAATCTCCACAACCAAATCAAAGACCAACTCTCAAATTACACCTCCATCTATACTGATGGCTCCAAGGAAGGCAACAAGACAGCTGCTGCTGCCGTCATCCAAGACATCACCTTCAGTAGCAGACTTCCTGACTACTCATCCATCTTTTCAGCCAAGGCTAAGGCCATTCTCCTCGCCCTCAACTTTATTTACTCTCCGCTCAGCCACTTTGCCATTTTCTCCGACTCAAAGGCTGTTTTTACTTCTTTACTCAACTTTAATGAGATGACCTCACATGCCACCTCCTCCTCCGGAAACTCCTTTCTCCCACCCTCTGCAAAAAAAGTGTTCTTTTCTTCTGGATACCCAGCCATGTTGGCATCCCTGGCAATGACACGGCTGATGCAGCCACTAAGCTTGCCCTCAACCTCCTCCCTACCCCTTTTCCCAAAACCCTCTCTGACATCAAACCGCTTATCGCTTCCCTTGTTCGTGACCGCTGGCAAACCTCATAGGACTTCCAAATTGATAACAAACTCCATGTCATCCAGCCCACAATTCTGATCAAATCCACCATCAACAACCACATTCGTATCGACAACGTTCATATTACCCGTCTTAGAATTGGTCACACCCACCTCATTCACTCCCACCTCCTTATTGGCTCCCCCCAACCCCTTTGCAACAATTGCCACTGCACCCTCACGATCCATCACGTTCTCCTTGCTTGCCCCCTATACATCCTTCCCAGAGCTTCCCTCGCTCCCCACAAGTCAATTGCTGAGTTCTTCCAAAAAAATCCTCCGGATAAAATTATCTCCTTCCTTCTTCATGCTTTCCTCTACAACCATATTCAATTCTCCTCTTCCACCCCCTCTCCACTTTGTTTTTGTTTCAACCATGCACCTCCCTTCTCGATCACAGCTTTCTGACCTTTTGTTCTTGAATTTATCTCATTCTCCCCGTTTCCTTTCCTTCCTACCTTTAGAATGATCTGACCTCTCAGGCACAATTTGACCCCCGTTGTCGTGGTGCCATTAAGCCCTCATCAAACAAACAAACAAACATTCCTGACAGCCCGACGCAGCTGACAGAATCTTCAACCGAGTGTCTGTTTATGACGTCATAGCAGAGTAGACGCTTTTAGAACACGTAATTTGTTTACATTCTCCTAAAACTCAACAATAATGATAATAATAATACATTTTTATATAGCGCATTATACCAAACGGTCTCAATGCGCTTTACATAAGCAAATATAACATGAGAAAACCTTAAGATACAAACAGTAAGAGAACAAAAATACATACTTGAAAAGATACAAGCCAGATAAAGTTACAAGGTCTAATGAGGGTAACTCATGAAAAAGTGTGTTTTCAATACACTCTTGAAAATATCTAAAGTAGGGGCATTTCTGATGTAGATTGGGAGAATGTTCTAGAGTTTGGGGGCTGCAAATTGAAAAGAACGTTCACCGTAAGTCTTGGTGTTAATTTTTGGTGGCTTTAGGAGAATAGCACTGTTAGATCTAAGTGAGCGAGTTGGTAATTGTGAGGTAAGTAAGTTGGAAATATGATTTGGAGCAAGACCATGGATGGCTTTGTATGTGAGGGTGAGAAGCTTGTAGTTTTTTTTTTCACATATAGGGAGCCAATGAAGTTGGTGGAGGATGGGTTTAATGTGAGATTTCCTACTTGTGAGAGTAGCTAATCTGGCAGCAGTGTTTTGAATGCGCTGAAGCTTTAAGATTTGTTAAGAAGGAAGTCCAAATAAGATACGGTTGCAACAATCAAGTCTGGATGATACAAATGCCTGAATAAGTGTCTCAGTCGACTTTTGATCAACATATTTACAAATTTGGCTAATTTTTCTGATGGCAAGTGAAGCGGAGCGGCATATGTTATTTACATGTGGCAACAGTGTAAGCTTATCATTAAAAATAACACCCAGGTGTTTAACACAGGAAACAGGCGATATACATTAATACCAATCATAACAGAGGAAACTGGAGTAGTGCTTAGAAAACGTGACGAAATATGAATTACTTCAGTTTTACTATCATTAAGAATTAGTTTGTTGTCTGCACACCATGTTTTGATTTCCTCCATACACGATTTAAGTTTTCAATACTCTGGTCTTTTTCGTTTATATTCATTGACACATAAACCTGTGTATCATCTGCATAAATTATCCCATGCAGGCCATGAGATGTGATAATGCTTTTCATAGGGGAAGTATAGTATGTAAAAACAGGTGGTCAGATTACTGATCCTCGAGGCACTCCATAGTCGAGATAATACCGGGCGAAGAGTTTTTATCTTTAATGGTTATAACCTGCGAGCGGTTTGCATAATATGATTTCATCCAATTGAGAGTGATTCCATCCAAACCGTACACAGTATGCAGCCTATTAAACAGAATTTGATGGTCAATAGTGTCAAAAGCTGCACTAAGGTCGAGGAGGACAAGAAGTGACTCTTTGTGGTCATCAGTAGCAAGAAAAAGATCATTGTAAATGCGTAATAGGGCAGTTTCTGTTGAGTGATTCTTGCGGTAGGCAGATTGGAGGGAGTTTTGTAGTAAGTTGTTATACAAGTAGTTTTGTAGTTGCAAAGAAACAGCCTTTTCTATCAATTTTTCAAGAAATTTTAATTTGGAAATGGGACGATAGTTTTGGAGAATTTCTGTGTCCAGAAACAATGGCAGATTTTAAGGTTGATGGAAAAGTGCCAGAACTCAGTGACATATTTACAATCTTTGACAAAACTGGCAATAGCTCGTCAAGACAATCCTTCAGGATCCAAGTTGGTAAGGGATCAATTGAATATGGTTTGTTTGGCATCTGCAGGATCATTTTGCGTACATCAGCATCACTCAGTTGACAACATTTATCGAGAGAATGTGAGCATGTGCTAGTGATATACAGTATGGTTTTGGGTTCACAGAAATTGATGGGGGTGTCACATTATCCAGTTGAGAACGAAGCAAAATAATTTTCTTCTCAAAGAAGTCCCCTAAGTCCTCTGCTAACTTTTGTGGGCAGTTATGGTTAGGCAATGGAGAGTTGGACTTAGCAACGCACATGGAATCAACAAGTTTAAACAATTGATGCTGATCGCAGGTTGCAATTTGTGTAGAGTGATAGTCACATTTGGCCGAGTCAAGAAGTTCACGGTACTCATAAGTTTTAGCTTCAAGATTTTGCCGATGTACTTCTAGACGTGTTTTCTTCCATTTTCGTTCAGCACCTCTTCGCTGTAGCTTAGCTTCATGCAATGAGTCAGAAAACCAAGAGGCACGAGGTCGTAAAGTGACTGATCGGGACTTCTGAGGTGCATGCTTATTAATAAGATTCTTTAAAACGTCTTCATATTGTAAGGTTAATTCTTTAGCATTTGATGAGGGATCCGTGTACAGGGACGACGATTGGATGTCACGCTTGAGATCATCAAGTACAATGTTTTTATAGTCACGGTAGTGTATTGTTCGCTTGGTTGGAGGAGGGCGTTTAAGCCCAATGTGACAAGATAGGACAACATGGTCAGATGGAAGTTCAAGGTTGACATTAACATTTGAAAGTAGACGACCATCCTTATGTGTAATAATAAGAACAATTACAGAATGAACACTCGCGCAGCCTTGTAACGCACGTGGGTCTGTGGTAAGATGCGAGATGACTACGAGAGATGAATTAGGGTACAACGGAACTAAAATAAGTATAGTCAAGATCTTTCTATTCTCTACTATTCCTGAAATTTGCAACTTCCCAGCTTCCTGTCTCGTGAAATGGGACCTCTCGAAAATATTTGTATTAGCCCTTTCTCTGGCTGAACTCGCAAACTTATGGAAGCATACAGTATGCCGGTCAAAACCTCGGAATTAAGTCACATCTTAATTGGATTTACGTCTTGTCGTAATTGGATTTATGCCACGTCGTAATTATATTTACTACGCGACCCAATTATTTACCGGCATATGCTTCCATACAGACTTGAAGTTTTTTCTTGCAAAATTTATTTGACTCATCAGGTAATATTTACATGTACATGTACTGATTTTCACGATTCAAGTATTTTTCAAGTGTTTTTTGGTCGATTTAACAGCTTATAAAACGGGCCTTGATTGAGTGGGATTTAAAGCCTTATGGCTTAACGTTAGGCCTATTGTTAGTTTCACTGTTTACTGCTGCACATTCGCGGTGCATTTTACAAGTTAAATTACTCAGATTTCGGCGAAATAAAAGTGCACAATATCCCCATTCATTGGTGATTACTGCGCATTTGTGATTCGCACATTTAAAAGGATTATGCTAATCAGGTTTACAGTTTGTAAAAAGTCATTGATTGGAATTTTGTCAGCCAAATGTGTGTGTTATTTGAATCATGAATATTGATTTTCAACGGCAAGAAACTGAAAAACGATTACCCGCAATAAAGTATTTAGTAAACGTTTACAAGATTTGCGAGCGTGTAGCGTGTACACGCTAAACGGTCACAGCTCTTAAGGTAACATGCTGACATGTGAGACATGTTTCGGGGATTTTTGTTCTAAAATCATTTATTTCTCGAAGAGACAGTGACAAATGCATTGAAGATTGATTGGATTTTATTCTTACCAATGTTTGGGAGCAATTTGAAAAATATTCTCTTGTCAACATGTAAGTAGCCCTAAGTCGAACAACCGCTGCCACTTTCTTACTAAGCTACAATGTTTAAAGATAGCAGTTTTAGGATATCTAATAATCTAATTCAATAACCTCATTTGCATAAATGTGCATAATTCACCAGAGAATTATGCAAACCAACGTAAAGTTCAGTCTTAGATTTTATATAACATAAAGTTATTACAGTAGAAAATGAAGATAAATTTGTGAAAAAGTTCCCTTTCCAAAAAGTTTCCTAAAATAACACTTGTAATCTCAAATGCCCTGTTAGGGTAAGAGTTATTGTTTACTCCTAGGCCTATGTACATCAATCATTTGTAGCATAGGCCTAGGCCTACTTTGTCTATCAACGCATTGCGTGTGCCAAAGCTAACTCACCAGCTTGGTATACATTACTTATTACATTCATTAGGTCCCATGCTTTGGCTACGGCAATACTGCCTACGATAAAGCCAATGCATATTATGTACCTAATCAATCGCTGGGTATCTTCTTCCCAGCACATAACATCACATGCCCTGCCAACCACACAGGTAGTCTTGTCTGCTCATTTCAGTTAATCGACCAAACAGTAACACTTGGAATGTTCTTAAGCCATTTGGATTGTTGCTGTTGTCATATTGGTATATCCTACCAACCAGCTACCCCTAGTGTAGACAGATCCAACTAGGTTACACACAGATTAGGTACAGAGGTTGCGTTATAATTTTGTGTCTGGCGTATTTTGTTATGACAAGCCCTTGATTTTCGGCGTATTTTGTCAATTTGCTGTCGTATGTACAGGCTACTCCATGTTTGCACCGGGTCCAAAAATCGGACCGGGTACCCGATCTGCATTATCGGTCGGGTATCCGACGTGCCAACAAGGCTTTTTCAATATTTTTTTGCGGAAGTAGTATGTGTTAAAATCTAACAGTGTACCTTGTAAAATCTTGTGATATTTCTTGTTTTTTCAATCGTATCTTTGTTTTTGTGATTAAAGAAATAAAATACAAAATCTGTTTAATTGACCTGTCTTCATAAAATACCGTACAATAATAATATACTCACTTCCTCAAAATTTAATGGGACAGGTGTTTTTTAGAATAATACACGATTCCACCGTTCCGTTTCTGTATGTGCACGCTCAGTAGCACGTAGCAATTTCATTTGAACACAACTTGTGATTGGGTTATAATAGGTGTTACATGTTTTTTCAGCAATTACACTGTAGCAGACACGCTTTCAAAATAGTTTGGTAATGTACAACCGCAATATATTATTTCTGCAGCATACTAGATACACTGCTTGTTGCGTGCTGGTTTGTATATCTTTTTTTACAGCAAAGTTTAGAGAGTTTAAGTTTTGCGCTACTAGTACATGTAGTATTACTAGCGTACCTACAGTACGTTACTAGCCACATCACTCGTTCAGCATCATTTCTGTGATCTGCGACAATATTTTGTGATCGTTTTATTGTATTGCGTTGGAATAGAAAGAAACAAACATTTTATAATTCTTGTAAGTTAAGATTTATTCTTTTACATACAATTCTGAAACAGAAACAGTCTGCAATTGGTAATATTATGAAAATCCATACCCGGGTTGTATTTTCGGTACTGGGTAGCAGCAATACAATCGGTCGGGTACTTGGACATTTCGGTTACCCGTGTAAACACTAATGTACATGGCACTGCGCGCTAGCAAATGCTTGCAAGTATTGTAAACACACACACACCTTTTGTCAGGCTTGCCTCACACTAAAGTGAATACAAATTGCGCTTAAAATACCAAAAACATTAAAATATTGGACTATTATTATCATAACAAATATTCAGAAAAAGTTCAATTCAATCCTTGTATAATGTTGATTGTTGAATCATGAAAGTTGTGTTAGCAATCCAAAATAAAATTGAAAAATACTGCTGTTTATCGTATCCAAACTTTCATGAGGTCTTAGTGAATTTTGACCTATTCAGATCTTGAACACGCCTAACTTTGTACAGAATAGTAACTTAAATCGCAGATTGTGATCACTTTCAGATACATGATCAACACAATACAGGAGAAAAGTAGAATCGTAGCTGATAATATCGTTGACAATTGACAGCCTGCATTCAAAACAACATCAAACTTTCACGTACATGTGTACAGTGTATGTACATCATGTGTACTAGCTATGTACAGCACTGGTACGGGCATGTTGAATCATTTAGGGTTAGTCTCATTTTCCTTTTAAGTATGAGTAATTCAAAATCATTTCTGTATGAAATAAAACTTTCAATCGCATGAGAGAGGTAAGATGTTTATGATTTTCATTTAAGTTAATGAAAAACTGGCATAATTTTCACATGCTGTATCTATATCTTTCAAAATAAAGTCTGTATGTATCTTTTCTTGTAGATAAGTCCATTCACCCTATGTTATGAAATCATATATCATTTGAAAGATTTCATAATTTCCTATTCATTTATTTTGTGTATAACTCATGATATAGAAATGAATTCTAACCTATTTTTTTAATTAAATCAAAAAGTATTGCATAATTACTTTCATTGCTCCAAGTGAACATGCATTTATATACATAATACTAATAGCAAGTGGGTCAACAGGCAATATGAAACTGCACAATTTTCTGAATAAGTTTGATGTTCATGAATAAAGCTTTTCCAAAAATTAATTTTGAATTTCCAGTTGGAAAAGTATACTTTAAAGTGATGGACTTTTTTTTTTATCATTTTGTAGTTCAGGTCCCAGAAAAGCTATTTATTGAGATTTAAAATCCTTAAAATTCTTCAAAATCTTTAGGCACCAACAGGCATGATTTTGTATCAGGCATGATTTCTAAACTCCACCTTTATTATTGTGCTCATTTGCATAAAGTTGCTACAGTATATTACCTGACCAGACTTTTTTATTTTTTGTTTATTGACAGGATGTGATTGCATGTGGACATAGGGAGGGATGCCATGTTGGACATGGATGGGGGCCATAAGGGACATATGATATTATATTTACCATGTTGTATACACCAAGGGACTCCACCTTTTTTTTCTTATTCATCAACACATTTGCATATAAGTTATTATATGAACTGACACTTTCATACATAGTATGCTCAATCAGGGACTGGGATAGCTAGATGATACTTCTTATGGAGCCTATGGAACATCATATGAGACATAGGGTGGAATGCCATGTGGGACATGGGTTGGGATGCCATGTGGGACATGGGATGTGATGCCATGTGGGACATAAAGTAGGATGTTATGACATAAGGGACATTGGGAGGGATACCATGTGGAACATATGGTGGGATGCTATGTGGAACATCAGGTGGGAAGCCACTGATGCATATGGTGGGATGGACACAGGGGATGGGGGATGTCATATGGTACATATGGTTGGATTAATGTGGGACATACATGTAGGATGGGATCCATGTGGATCATAGCGTGGGATGCCATGTGGGACATATGGTGGAATGCCATGTGAGACACTGTATGGTGGAATGCCATGTGGGAGATATGGTGGAATGCCATGTGGGACAAGGCATGAGATGTCATGTGAGACATGAGGTGGGATGTCATTTGGGACATGGGATGTGGAACATAGGGTGGAATGCCATGTGAGAAATAGGATGGGATGCCCTGTGGGACATATGATGGAATGCCACATGGGACATGGGATGTCATGTGGGACATGGGATGTCATGTGGGACATGGGATGTCATGTGGGACATGGGATGTCATGTGGGACATGGGATGTCATGTGGGACATGGGATGTCATGTGGGACATGGGATGTCATGTGGGACATGGGGTGGGATGCCATGTGGAAGATATGGTGGAATGCCATGTGGGACATGGGATGGGATGTCATGTGAGACATGGGGTGGGATGCCTTGTAGGACATGGGGTGGGATGCCATGTGGGACATGGGGTGAGATGTCATGTGGTACATGGGATGCCATGTGGGACTTAGTGTGAGATGCCATTTTTATAATTGGCCGGGTCATATAATATGAGTGTCAATTTGCATGGGCATGCGAGCCATTATGGTATTTACCGTTCTAGTTTGAAAAGTATGATTACGTATGACAATGTTGTATGCTATTAAATATCTTATTTAGTAGTAAAAATTAATTGATAACATTTAAATTCAGTAGAAGTGAAATTAGCTCTTTGCTTTTACAAATTAAAAGGTGGGTTTCTCCATATACCATATTTGACGTAGCAAGCGCCCTGCTAAGTCAAAACGGTGATAAAATACCCCAACATCACTAAATAATGAAAGCTGTTTATATGTATATATGCTGCATACCTTTTTTGTATGCTATCCCGAATCCCTGTTAATACAGGGAGAACAAATTTGGTAAATACTTACATGTATGAAAAGGGTTATCTTTCCTTTTGTTTTGCCAAATTTCACTCCCAAGCATGAACGCTTTTTAGAAAGAAACTTTGTGCCCAAGGCTAATTCTTTTTATAAATTTATTTTATTATGTGAAATAAGTTTTTACACAATTGTTCAGTACATGAGTACAAGGCATATATAAATTGAATATTTTTGTTTTAATGTTTTTTTGGTGAATTTTTTTTGCACAGAGCAATTGAAAACCTAATCTGAAAATCCACAGAGGGAAGAGTAATCCTTGCAGCAGTAGACGATTGACTTCTGGACAATGGATAATAGACAACAAGAACAGCTGACACATACTTTATACTGTGTGATGACGGTTCACAGTTACAGGTACACTTCCTTAGATTGTTTAGCGACAGAGCATAATGAAATGTTCTAATGTTTTTTCTCTGTTATTTTTAAACTTTTTTATATAAAAAATTGGGATATTTTTAATTGTATTTTTTAATAAGACATGTGCTTCAGAATTCCAGCTCTAAATTTTGAATGTTGTAATGTTGAATTTGTTGTTGTTGGGGTATTGTAAAGATAATGTTTCTTCATACATCTATGCAAGATTTACGAGAGTAATTAAAAATGTTCCATAACAAACAGGCTTGTACATAAGGACTAGCACAAAAGTTATATCAATCTTAAAGTGGTTGATGTTTATTTGATTTCTGCCTGTACATAAACCTGAATTTAAAGTGATTTATGCATGATTTTGATTTTGAAGTACTGTATGTATTGAAACTAATGAGGATATATTTCAACTTCACAGCTAGTAAAACTGATGATGTAATTTTTATGACTGCAAAAAACATCTTTTTTTTTTTTTTGCAATTAAATGGACTTATTTGGACTGAAATGAACTTTCTCGATATCATTTGGGTCATTTTTCAGCCCGTCATGTGTGCGTCAGACTATGGGATGGTTGTAGCAAATCCCTGAGAGACCATAATTGTCTGCTACAGGCATTTTCCGGGTTGTTAAATGTGTGACGAGACTGCAGAAAGGCCCTAGCAGATACCTGGGAGACCGGCGGACCATCAGTCTGCTAGGGCCATTCTCCAGCCTGTTACATGTGTGACAGACTGCGAAATGGTCCATTTGCTAAAATTTTTTTTTACTTAAGAGGTACAGTGTTTATGTAATAAACTCTGTGTAATCATCTTCTTTTCTTGCTCTCCTCCCCAGGCCAACCACTCTTGAGAATGAGGGTATAATCAAAGCCTTAATTAAAGAGTTTCTATCTCAGATGGACTCGGAGGAAGAAGGATTTATACATGTAAGTTAAATTTCAACTTTTAATTCTGGTGTATAGGACTAGCGTATAGTTTGACCATGAAAGGATACATGGAATACATACGTGTGTGTCATATAATTCTTTATTGGTTTGAATTTTCTGCATTATAACGATTTCATGGTATCGTTTTCTGCTTTTAAGATTTACCAGAGGTAGTAATATTGGGTACTTTCCCAACCCACTTAGTTTTGCATAAATCTCTTTCACAATCCAAATGACAACCAAATATATGGAGTTAAAGAGGTGCTACATTGGGATTATATGAAAATTTGGATGGAACAACAATATTAAGGGAGCAGTGTATGAAGTATTAAAAAAGGGAGGGGGGTAATTTTGTGAAGACATGATTCTGTTTGCTGGTTTGTATAGACTTTATTTATTGTTAAGGTGACTGCCTCGTCTGCTTCCCTAAGTATATTTATTGCAGGGTTGGTGCTGGACGCGCAATCAATGATTTGAATTCCTGCAAATAGCCTGAACATATTGCATGCCATTCCGGCATGGCAGATAGGCGCACAGATTTATGTCTGTAAACATTGTTAACTCTCATCGTGCGTAAAGTTAGCTTGCAAGAAAGTATGCGATTCATTGTTGGATGTGACCAAATTTGACTGACTTGCAGTACGATTTCATTGATGATTGACTTACTGTCCTTAAGGTTGTAATTTAACGTAGCTGTACAGTGTAGATGCATTATCTGCATGCGCTTTCCTTATTCTTTATTCATCATTTGCGTAGATGTCGGAGACTAAACTCCCATTGACTTTGTGTGATTTTTCCTCGCCCACATGGAAGAAAAACGTTTCGTAGCTTGATAATTGATTCAAGCTATTTATCACCCCAAATTGTCGTAAAATTTGCCTGTGAATTAAAAAAAAAATGATTATCTAATAGCGTTTACACGGGTACCCGAAATGTTCAGGTACCCGACCGATTGTGTTGTTACCCGGTTCGGAAAATCCAACCCGGGTATGGATTTTTATAATGTTACCAATTGCAGACTGTTTCTGTTTCAGAATTGTATGTTAAAAAGAATAAATCCTAACTTGGAAAAATTATAAAGTGTATGTTTCCTTTCTATTCCAACGCAATACAATAAAACGATCACAAAATATTGTCACAGATCGCAGAAATGATGTTGAACGAGCGATGTGGCTAGTAAGTAGTAACGTAGGTACGCTAGTAGTACTACATGTACTAGTAGCACAAAACTTAAACTCTCTAAACTTCGCTGTAAAAAAAATATCCAAAACAGTGCGCAACAAGCAGTGTGTGTAGTATGCTGTAGAAAAAAATATATTGCAGTTGTACATTACCAAACTGTTTGGAAAGCGTGTCTGCTATTTGCTGAAAAAAATTGTAACACCTATTATGGACTAATAACAAATTGTGTTCAACTTAAATTGTTACGTGTCACTGAGCATGAACGTAATAGAATCGTGAAATCAGTCAGTAATTCCGAGCATAGCGTTAATGAGGTGGAATCGTGTATTTGATATTCCAAAATACCAAGTGACCCGTCCCGTGAAATTTCGAGGAAGTGTGTATATTATAAGTTCACGGTATTTTATGAAGACTGGTAAATAAAAGAGACAAGAAACATTTGTATTCTGTTTCTTCATTTACAAAAACAACGATACGATTGAAAAACAAGAAATATTACAAGATTTTACAAGGTACACTGTTAGATTTTAACACATATACTACTTCCGCGAAAAATATTGAAAATGCTTTAGCAGTACGTCGGATACCCGAAAATCTGGCCAATAATGCAGGTCGGGTACCCGGTCCAATTTTTAGACCCGGTGCAAACACTATTATCTAAGCAATAAGACTAAATATTAATTAAATAACGTACATTTTGCGAAAATGTTTTAATGTAGAGTATGGTAATAAGTTGCATATAACATGACAGCCAGATCAGTGTAAGCTGATTGTGAGCATATACATATACTGTGTACAGTATAGTGCATTTGCAGTATGGTAGTATAGTTAGCGGCCTTGGGTGCAAGGTCAAGCTAAATACTCACGTACAGACAGTGGCGTGGGCACTGGCGGGTGGAGTTTAGCCCCACTTTTCTGGGAGAAAACATTTATTTGTAAAATCATTATTTTGTCCTTTTCCTTTGACAATTTGCCAGAAGAAGTGGGCTGAATGTGAACTGTTCTTCTTGGGAGGGGGTCGAGGATCAGCCTGAACCCCCCCCCCTCCCCTTCCCTCCCTCCTCCCCCATTTTAATTCACCCTGGCCAATATATTTTTCATAAGTCCCTCCTTTTTGCTCAGGTACAAGAGGGACACTCCCTCTCTAATTTTTGACAAGAGCGCCAACCCTAATTTATTGTCATTTTATTATAGGAATCCTGGTTTCACCAGAAGAAGAGGCAAACATGCTTCTTTAGGTTCCCAGGAAAATTAGAATGAAGTGGGAAACAATGCTGCAGTTATGACACAAGAAAGGCTGCAGATAACAGATTACCAGGTGATTTCATAATGTTTGTTATTCAAATATACCCAGTACATACATTCTTTAGGAAAATTTGTTATGGATGGAATTGGTGTGTTCTGCCAATTTGAATACAAGAATCTTTTTTTTTTCTCTTTCTAAATACAGTATATGCCCCAGCTCTTACTTGCCAATTTTTAAAGTCAGTACTGAAGGAATCTCGAAAAACCTTTGTAAAGATTACGTTTTTCTGCACCTATTCGGTGAAATTGGATGATAAAAACAAAAAGTCTTGTTGACATTATAGTATATAGACCTTTTTTTCTTTTCAAAAGTTTTCCAAAACCAACGTGACATGCATATTTGTTTACATATATATATATATATTAATGCGCCCCGCGCACAAAATACCTTCAACTGGTGGGGCCCCTTACCCCCTCCCCTCCCCCTTCCTCCACACACACACACCGGCTAACCGGCCCACTCAGAAACCTATATGACCGGGATGGCCGGCCTGTCTCTGGCTTATAATTTACCCAGAGCTCATATGTACCGGACACCGTAGTGCCGGCAGGTACTCCCACTATAATGATTATTTGTCTCCATCACGAAAATGCTCTAAATCCAAGTTCCTTGTTCAAAGGGATTTTCCCTAATCTATTCAATAACACAATCAAAAGTGTAACTCAAGTTAATTGCTTTGTATAGTAAAGCTTATATTCTGGCTAGTTTCCTTTTTAAACAGGATAAACTAGTATCGGTTTCATTTATATACATACACACTACACTGTACTACACTTAAGGCCTATAGCTGTATAGTCTCTATCTGTAGTTCCTGGTATGCCTTGAAGGTCACTTACGGCCCTCCTTCTTTGGACTTTACCAGTCTCCTACTTACAATATTTTAAAAATGAGTCCCATGCAATCTATCAAATTCCAACACCTAATTCATGGTGTATGGTTTTTCATTGTTGTTATTCAACAGTAATCCTTCGTATGGGTAAGAGGACCAATATTTGTGTACCCCCGGGTGATGGTCGTACATCCACCCCAGTTCTTCGGCTATATCATCCGTTAAGGGGTTGTAATACTCGTTCTCGTTTTCCTTCCCTGGTCTCCCCCACGTGTGTTCTAAGAATGCCCATTCTCTTACTATTGGCCACATTCATGTATTGTTCATGCTCCCCTCTGTATAGTGCATGCTATACCCTCCTTCCGTCTAAGTCTATGTAATAGGGGGTTACTTACCACTGTCCCTCATTTGCATTTCCCGCTGCTATAACCCATTCTTCGGGTATTCTTGGATCATATAATCCTTCTGGGTACCCTTTTGTATTTCTTATTTCTTCTATCTTATTCAATAATACAATTTCAGCAATATTACTAGTTCCAGTACTTAACCAATCTGGATAGTCACTCTGTTCTATTGGGCTCATATTTAACGTACTAGCATTTTCATAATACTTTCTCATATTTTCCCATACATCTTCCTCTAATTCTGGATCATATGTATAATCTGGTAATATTAGTGATAAGGGGGGTGTTGTTAACGGTCGATCCCCCTCTTCTTCTTCTTCATCCTCTGTATCCGATATATTCATCGGATCCCCCTCCCCTCCTCCTGTCATGGCATACTTTTTTCGTCCCCATTTGCCAAATAACTGTATTCGTGCCCCTCTGCCATCATGCCCTCCACTATTGTATCTAAATCTATCCCAGGCTCCAAGTCCAACTTCCTTGTTGAAAGGGATTTTCCCTAATCTATTCAATAACACAATTGAAAGTGTAATTCAAGTTAATTGCTTTGTATAGTAAAGCTTATATTCTGGCTAGTTTCCTTTTAAACAAGATAAACTAGTATCGGTTTCATTTATATACATACACACTTAGTATTTTCCTATGCCCACACTGTACTACACTTCAGGCCTATAGTCTCTATCTGTAGTTCCTGGTATGCCTTGGGCGTCACTTGCGTCCCTCCTTCTGTTGGACTCTACCAGTCTCCTACTTACAATCTTTAAAAAATGGGTCCCATGCAGTCCATCAAATTCCAACACCCAATTCATGGTGTATGGTTTTTCATTGTTGTTCTTCAACAGTAATCCTTCGTATGGGTAAGAGGACCAATATTTGTGTACCCCCGGGTGATGTTCGAACATCCACCCCAGTTCTTCGGACTATATCATCCATTAAGGGGTTGTAATACCGTTCTCGTATATATATATATATATATATATATATATATATATATATATATATATATATATATATATATATATATATATATATATATATATATATATATATATATATATATATATATATATATATATATATATATATATATATATATATATATATATATATATATATATATATATATATATATATATATATATATATATATATATATATATATATATATATATATATATATATATATATATATATATATATATATATATATATATATATATATATATATATATATATATATATATATATATACATATATATATATATATATATATATATATATATATATATATATATATATATATATATATATATATATATATATATATATATATATATATATATATATATATATATATATATATATATATATATATATATATATATATATATATACTTCAAGTTATACCTTACCTTTCATGCTATCAATATATGCAATCTGGTCACATGACCTGATTCTAACGCACTTCTAACCGACCCTAAAACGTAGTAACCAGCCAAGCCCTGACCTCCATAATACCTCTCTACCATCCCTCAATCCCTCACTTTTTTCAGCGCGTTGTTTGCACAACATCGCTGAAACTGGTCATTTTTATTTTATTATAATTCAAGCTTTTTCTTTTCGTTTCTTCTTTGCAGCTTCTATCTGGTGGGTTTATACGCTGCCTTTTCTCATCCGGCTTGTCTGTTTAAGTCTTTCGAGGTAAGATAAGGTTGTCATGGGTCCGAGTTTTCTTCGGACCAAACCTACACGATTTTCCGTGTAGCCTACACTTAGGATAGCAGGTTTTTGTCTCCATTCGTACAAAGCGAGTGGCTAGTTCGAGAGCGTCCTGCTCTCTTGGAGGGTATTTCAGGTCCTAGAGCACTAGGTGTGCCTGTCTAGGGGACCTCTTGCCCCGGGGTTTAAGTGTTTTTCACCCTCGAACCCGCCCTTCCATGAGGTTAGCCTAGCGTTATACTTTGCATCGTATTAGCACGTTAGGATATCTCAGTACAGGTTCTCGTATGCATTAGGCCAATTTCTTTTTTCGATTTTGGCGCATGCGCATTGGGTCGACATCACCGTCGGGTGTTCGGGGAGTCGGCTCCTAACAACTCCAAGGAGCTACAGTTGTTACAAGAGAGCTTATTTTTGTATTAGCGTTACCAGCGTATATATATTTTCGTTTTTCTTACATAAATTAAAGACAAAGTTTTTCATTTTCAAGCTTATTTTTGGGGGCTTGGGAGAGACCGCAGGGGGGTCGCTCCGACGTACTGTTTAAAGGGAAACTAATCTCTTCTTTTTATCTTTACAGTTTTCGAGTACGCAGTGGTTTGTGTTTTCCACGCTACCCCGGCGCTTGTAAAGATTTTACGTTGGATGCGTTTTCTCGGGTTTCTAAAAATTTTCAGATAGATATATTTTCTGTTAAAACGTTTTTGATGTACTGATTTGCTATGCCTCGTCTCTCTTTTAACGTGATTGTAGGATCATAGATGCTTCCCAGTAGGGGCGCTGTTGCTGTATCTGTTTATGTACGCATGGATATATGTTTTTTTTTGTCAGAAATCATCCTTGGAATGATTAACTCAGTGTCGTTGCGCCTTAGGTGGCGTTCCAAGTAAACGCCACCTAGAGTTAAAAAAGTTCAGAGGGAAAAAGAGAGAGAGAAGATAAAGATCTTTGTCCTCTTCGTAGCGTTGCGCCACCTAGAGTTGAAGAGCTAAGAGAGAGAGAGAGAGATAAGATAAACTCTTAGGGGCGTTGCGCCGCCTAAAGTTGAAAGGATAAGAGAGAGAGCTATGACATCCTCTTCGTGGCGTTGCGCCACCTAGAGTAAGGGTAAGAGATATAAGATAACCTCTGATTAACTCAATGGCGTTGCGCCTTAGCTAAGGTTCCAAGTGAACGCCAGTTAAGAAAGTACAGAGAGAGAGAAGATAACCTCTTAGGGGCGTTGCGCCCCTAAGTTGTAAAGAGATAGATAAGATCCATACGGTTCCGCGGCCCGTTGTCACGGGGCGGACGGTTCCATACGGTTCCGCGGACCGTTGTTACGGGGCGGACGGTTCCATTGGACGGTTCCGCGGCCCGTTGTTACGAGGCGAACGGTTTCATTGGACGGTTCCGCGGCTGGTTGTTACGGAGCGGACGGTTCCATACGGTTCCGCGGCCCGTTGTTACGGGGCGGACGGTTCCAATGGACGGTTCCGCGGCCCGTTGTTACGGGGCGGACGGTTCTATTGGACGTCTCCATACGGTTCCGCGGCCCCTTGTTACGGGGCAGACGGTTCCATTAGACGGTGTCGCGGCCCGTTGTTACGGGGCGGACGGTTCCATTGGACGGTTCCGCGGCCCCTTGTTACGGGGCGGCCGGCTCCGTGATCCATACAGTTCCGCGGCCCGTTGGTACGGGGCGGACAGTTTCATTGGACGGTTCCATACGGTTCCGCGGACCGTTGTTACGGGCCCGTATATAACGGGATAACGTACACCGTACGGTTAATCCAGAAGTATAGCATTGAGACAGCTATTTTTCTTCTTGGTCCCGTAGCCTTTAGCTACGCTGTTCCACGGCCCATGTTTACGGGTCCTTTCGGTTCCATTGGACGGTTCCGCGGCCCGTTGCTACGGGGCGGACGGTTCCATTGGACGGTTCCGCGGCCCGTTGTTACGGGACGGACGGTTCCATTGGACGGTTCCGCCGCCCCTTGTTACGGGGCGGACGGTTCCATTGGACGGTTCTGCGGCCCGTTGTTACGGGGCGGACGGATACATTGGACTGTTCCGCGGCCCGTTGTTACAGGGGGCGGACGGTTCCATACGGTTCCGCGGCCCGTTGTAACGGGGCGGACGGTTCCATTAGACGGTATCGCGGCCCGTTGTTACGGGGCGGACGGTTCCATTGGACGGTTCCGTGGCCCGTTGTTACGGGCAGGCGATTCCATTGGACGGTTCCATACGGTTCCGCGGCCCGTTGTAACGGGGCGGACGGTTCCATTAGACGGTATCGCGGCCCGTTGTTACGGGGCGGACGGTTCCATTGGACGGTTCCGTGGCCCGTTGGTACGGGGCGGACAGTTCCATTGAACGGTTCCATACGGTTCCGAGCGTCAGGCCTCCGAGCGTCGGTACGTTACGCACCTAAGAGGTCCCGCTATGCATAGCGTGCACACGCTTCTCTAGACCGTACGGGCCCGTACGGCTTCAGAGTTTTTGCAACGGGATAACGTACAATGTACGATGAACCCCGAAATTGAGTACGCTAGCTAGAAAGCTACTTGGTCAGGTGATAGGTGACAATCTTCACGAGAAGTATAGCATCACAAGAGCTATTTTCTTCTCGTCTCTGTAGCCATTAGCTACGCTATTCCACGGCCGTGTGGACTGCCTCAATAGGATTTTCCGCGTTGAACGTTACAGTTCCGCGATGTTTTGCACCTATATCATCGACACGAAGGGCAGGTCCCTAGTGTCGGTGCGTTAAGCGCCTTGGATGTCCTGCGCTGCGTCGCATGTAAACGATTTTTAGGTTGCGTTCTGGTGTTATCGACATGATCAAATCCGTGCACACCGCTGTGGTCCTCGGTTCCGCGATATAGGGACCGGTAGACCCACATGAGGCGGCGCCCTACGGGATTATACGTGAGTTAGTAACCTTTTTATGGCTAGTTGTAGAGCCATTGGATTACTTGCACGGGTCCATTAGGATCCGTACGGCTCCGGTGATCGATTCCATACGGCCCCCACGGCTTGTTTTCACGGCCTCGTATGGGTCCGTAAAACAGCTCGGCGGCTCCGTAGGGGTCATGGGATGACGTTTGGGTCCGTAGGGCTGCATAGTTCTGCAGCAAGGTAACGTACAACGTACGTCACACCCGATAGTATACCCTTTAGCTACATGGTCAAGTGATAGTAACAATCTTAGGAGAGCTATTCCTTCTCCACGTCCGTGTGAGCTGGCTTGGTGAGATTTTCGCGTTGAACGTCACGGTTCCGCATAGTTTTTCACCAGTTTTATGGACACGAGGACGAGTCCCCGTTTGTCGGTACGTTACGCTCCCAGGATGTGTCGCGTGTTAGCGCTTGCCCAGGTTTCGAGGCCTGGCGCTCGGGTAATAAGAAATCCATCTTTACGGTAGGCATACCATCACGAGAGCCATTCTCTCCGTGTTACGTAGTTCCACGACCGTTCAAACTACTCTGAATATGATTTTGGCGTCGAACGAGACCGGCGGCTCAAATTCTACAGATATAAACGCGGTTTTACGTACAACGTACGATAAACCCGGGTAACGGAACTTCGGGATATTGCGACCGTTAGCCGCGTGTTGCAGTGTTCCGCGGTCGTCTTTCTCACCGGGACGCATCTAGCGTTCGACGGCAGTCCCCCACGCGTAGCCACCGGCTACGCGGCTCCGTAATGATTATATACAAACGGAGTTAACGGCCTATACCAGCAGCGCGGCTGTGTGGTAGAGGACCAGTAGCCATGAGCTACAGAGTTCCGCGGCCGTTTTTCTTACCGGGACACGTACTGAGTACGACGGTAGTCCCTTCCTCCCCACGCAGCTACCAGTTTTGTAGCTCCGTGATGAAACAAACTAAGTTCACGACTCATATAACTTGCGTAGCACGTGAACTCTATATCTTTAGCTATTCTCAAGAGGAACGCGTACTGAGTACAACTTCCCTACGCGTAGCCACTTCTTTGGTGGCCCCGTAGTGAATAGAAATATACTGAGGTAACGACTCGCGTTACGGATGTAGTACGTTAACGCTATTGTAGACCTAGACGGTTCTTTTGTACTGATAGCTACTACGTTAGGGACACGTACTAGTACCAGTTGTCCCCCTCGCGTAGCCACTAGCTTTTTGCTCCGTGGTGAACAGAGACAAACTTGGCGGATGACTAGTGGTTTTTACTTGTCATGCTGACGCCTTTTTAAACCCATAACGGCTCTATAATACTTAACGGGATTGCATACTTTGTACGGCGTAAGTCTCCCCAGTAGCCACGCGCTTCTCAGCTCTGTGGTGAAGGGTGTTTAACGGAATTAACGGTCCGTGTAGTATACAAAGGACGTCAACTCTTTTGTGATTTCTACCCCAGTGCTGGGGTTTATGACTCATACGGTTGACGTAGTACGTTACACCCCCCCCCCCTCTCCTTCTGTCAATATTAAGTCCATGAAGGATATTTTTCTTGACAATAGGCGGCCTTTTGATAGACAACCTCACCTTTGGGGTAGCTATTACCAACAACGGCACGCATGGTTTATTCCATACTTTAACACATTCTTGAAGCAGTTTCCATGCGGTTTTACGGCCTGTTACTTAACTACCCGTACAGACATACGGTATTAGTTTTCTCCACACCCTTAGCCGTAGGCTCCGCGGTTTCATGGTTGTTACTATACGTAGTACGTTAACACCTTTTCCAGTCAACTTCTTAGACAAGTTTCGCTGTTGATAGGTGTGGCCTGGAGCTACGCGGTTCCGCAACTGCTACAGTTTTCAGACACCGCTTGGGTGCCGTCGACTATGTTGTACGGCTCCGCGGTCTTCCGACCCATAAACGTCTCACAGCTACATAGCCTTACACGGTTGGCAGCCCTTCTTGTATACGTTTTATATTAACAGCCTGCCTTTTATTTCGCTAGCCATTGATTGTTGGTCAGTAAGTTTCAACAACCTTTGCTCAGGGTCGGCAGTTTTTTCTGGACTGCAGATGGTGTCGTTCAGTACCTCCGCTTTACACGTTTCGTCGGTAGCCACCCCCTTTGGTGGTGGTGCGGGTGCTCCCACCTGGGGTGAGGAACGAAGTTTTCACCCCTCAGATTTCACTGTCAGTACCGATGGATGCGTCTTGATCGAGGTAGGGGCACTTTTCTTGTGACCCCTTATGACGGAAACTTGGACGGGTACTTGGCCTTTTTCAACAGGCAGGATGCCGGGGTTTTTTGTTCACCTATTTACCGCTAGTGCTGAGCAAGGCTTTTTAGTTTCCCGCCGTTTTTGCACCACTGTTGTGGTCTCCTTTTCAGACAGATCGGAACGGACTCCAAGAGTTTCTGGAATCGTTCCTCTCGTCTCAGCGCAGGACGAACTATGCCAGCCTTACGGCCGCTCACCTCGGACTAGGAGTACACGATCACTCGTCTCGTTTCAGCGAGCCCCCACATGCAGACATGATGGGCGTTCTTCCCGTAGGTGACCAGAGCGATCAGGACCTTTTTCGGTCTCCCGGACGTAGGTCTGTCCGCATCCGTGGATGATTGCAAGCTATCTTTTCTTTGCGTCCTTTCTCCTGACCCGCGGGTTTCAGGGTCGACGCATTTGTTTTCTTCAGAACTCAACTATGTGGGTTACGTTTTTTGGGGTACCAAGTATGCTACGCTAGGCGACGTACGGCCGATAGCGCCCACTTTTCCTGGCTCACTGCGGTTCCCTCGGCTGCTCAAGACCTTGCAGGCTTCACGTACGAGCCTCGGGTCAGGGACGATTGTTGTCTCTTTCCCGGGCTCCGGCGGACTGCATCTCAGTCCCGGATCGCTTCGTTTGATAGTGTGGCCTTAGCCCACCTTTCCTCGACGTAGCATGGCTTTTCTGAGAGGTTGCTCACCCCCCTCCCCGTTGTGGAGGTGGACCTTCTCTCAGACTTGGTTCAGTCATGAGCTGTGGGATAGCTTGCAGCTATCCACCGAGGATTTTCCAGTTGGGGTCTACGGTCTTTGACTCGCGACCACTGGAAAGTTACATGGAGATCTCTTCGTAGTGTGTC
>JAIGNY010000503.1:27500-63308 GCA_020152595.1 Chiridota heheva
CAAGTTTTTGTCAGTTGCAAAATACAAATTATAAAGGTTGAATCCCTTTAAATATGAATTTAACTTGTTTTTGTCTTTTTTTCAAATAGTCATGCCAATGAACAATAAATAGCCATATATTTCACCCCTTTATGATGATCATGGCTGGGACCAATTAAAAGTGGTCAACTGGGACCATATTTTGGTCATTTTGACCAAAAAAAGTGGTCAGTAAATTTGACCAAGTACCTTGTCAAATATTTTGATCAAGTATACCTGGTCAAATATTTTGATTAAGTGGACTTGGTCAAATATTTTGACCAAGTACCTTGGTAAAATATTTTGACTAAGTGGACTTGGTCAAATTTGACCAAGTACCTTGGTCAAATATTTTGACCAAGTGAATTTGGTCAAATTTGACCAAAGTTGATTCAGTGCATAGTTGACCAAGGACCTTGGTCAAATTTGACCAAACTTTTTTTAGAGTGTATCAAACAATTTTATGCCATGAATATGTATACACTAGCTAAGAACGTAAATATACCAAGTATGCATCAAAACAGGCATGTAGATGTAAAAATATAAGCATGCCCTGCCTACTCATTGATATGCATGACATCACCACCACAACCAAAAACATGGGGCGTACACGGACCATGTGTTATCTGCGTACCTCATATGACACGAATCCAATTTTTGTTCTTTAGATATCAAGTTTACAAGCACTTTTCAGCAAAATTATATTCATCCCCATCCACTATGCATGTTAATGAAATTTAACGTTTTTATACCATTAGCTAAGTTGACCAAATATGAAACAAAACAGACATGTAGTTGTTAAAATATGACCATTTCAAGATATTTAAGTTAAGTCCCGCCTACTCATTAATATGCATACCATCACCAATTCACCACCAAAAACAATAGAGCTGTCTACAGACCATGGACTATCTATGTACTACATATGACACGAATACAATTATCGCCGGGCCTTGAGATACCTTGTTTACAAGCTCTTTCAGCAAAATCATGTTAAGTCCGTCCACTACGCATATTGATGAATTTCAAAATTTTTAAACCATGAACACATGCACACTAGCTAACATAATTATACCAAATATTGAAACAAAACGGACAAGCGGTTCTTCAAAAATGAGCATTTAAAGATTTTTACGTTAAGCCTGGCCTACTCATTAATATGCGTGAAATCATCACCAAAAACAATAGGGCTAGGCTATGTACCACGTATGACATTAATACAATGTATCGTTCTGGAGATTTCGTGTTCACAAGCTCTATCTGGCAAAAGCAAATCAAGCCCCGCCCACTACGCATATTAATGAGATTCCACATTTCTTTACAATGAGCATGTGGACACTAACAACATTATTATTCCAAATATAAAATAAAATGAATAAACAGTTGCTGAAATATAGGCATTTCAAGATTTTTACATTAGGCCCAATTCACTCTAAATGCATGACATCACCAAAAATAATAGGAACCATGTTTAAGTCATGATAGACCTATATATTTTCAGAAGAAAAAACATTAAGCCCCGCCCACCATGCATATCAATGAATTTGAGCGTTCTTGTACTATGAGCTTTTACACCTTTCCTAATTACTTAATTATGCCAAATAGACATGTGGTTGTAAAGATATGAGCATTTAAAGATTTCTACATTTAGCCCCGCTCACTCATTAATATGCATGGTATCAACACCAAAAATAATAGGATCATCTACTGGTGACAATGCATCCATGTGCCAAATATGGCAAGACAGATGTACTGTTTATGAGATATCGTGCTTACAAGCAAAGCGTCACACTAGCATACACACACCCATACATACATATACACACACACCAACAGGACTGCATAGGTTTTTGATGATGATAGCATCGGAACCAAAAAAGAATAAGGCATGCAATGAACTACCCATATAATGAACTAATGGGTAGATTGAAGATAAAAATCCAGAACGCAAAATTAGTATTGCATCATTCTCCAGTAATTATGTTTTCATCATGAGCAACACATATTTTAAGTGATTATCATATTGCTTCTACTGATACTGCATATGATATAAGGTTAGATAAACCTACGCGCGCGTTAGATAGGCAATAAGTAATGTTGCATGCATAAAGGTCATACTTGAAATGTTACCCGTGTGACTTATACTCTTAGGCTGCAAAGGAAAGACCTCAAATTTTGTTGAAATTCTAGTAGATGTATGATTGATTTCATATTTTGTTATCTTCCTAAAGTAGGTTGTAGCACATAGTGTCCCCAGTTGGTGCATGATTGGTTTCATATGCGTTATCTTCCTAACGTAGGTTCTAGCACACAGTGTCCCCAGTTGGTGTATGATTGGTTTCATATGTGTTATCTTCCTGAAGTAGGTTCTAGCACATAGTGTCCCCAGTTGGTGTATGATTGGTTTCATATATGTTATCTTCCTAAAGTAGGTTCTAGCACATAGTGTCCCCAGTTGGTGTATGATTGGTTTCATATGTGTTATCTTCCTAAAGTAGGTTCTAGCACACAGTGTCCCCAGTTCGTGTATGATTGGTTTCATATGTGTTTATCTTCCTAAAGTTGGTTCTGATTGGTTTCATAGTGTCCCTAAAGTAGTAGTAGTGTCCTAAAAGTAGGTGCACATAGTGAATGGTTTCATTTATGTGTTATCTTCCTAAAGTGATTGTGTGGTTTCATATGTGTTATCTTCCTAAAGTAGGTTCTAGCACATAGTGTCCCCAGTTTGTGTATGATTGGTTTCATAGTGTGTGTAGATTGATTGGTTTCATATGTGTTATCTTCCTGAAGTAGGTTCTAGCACACAGTGTCCCCAGTTTGTGTATGATTGGTTTCATATGTGTTATCTTCCTAAAGTAGGTTCTAGCACATAGTGTCCCCAGTTGGTGTATGATTGGTTTCATATGTGTTATCTTCCTAAAGTAGGTTCTAGCATATAGTGCCCCTAGTTGGTGTATACTTGGTTTCATATGTGTTATCTTCCTAACGTAGGTTCTAGCACATAGTGTCCCCCAGTTTGTGTACGATTGGTTTCATATGTGTTATCTTCCTAAAGTAGGTTCTAGCATATAGTGTCCCCAGTTGGTGTGTATGATTGGTTTCATATGTTGTTATCTTCCTAAAGTAGGTTCTAGCACATACACATGAGTGTCCCTTAAGTAGGTTCTAGCACACTGTAGATGTATGATTGTGTAAGTGATTGGTTTCCCATATGTGTTATCTTCCTAAAGTAGGTTCTAGCACATAGTGTCCCCAGTTGGTGTATGATTGGTTTCATATGTGTTATCTTACTAAAGTAGGTTCTAGCACACAGTGTCCCCAGTTGGTGTATGATTGGTTTCATATGTGTTATCTTCCTAAAGTAGGTTCTAGCACATAGTGTCCCAGTTGGTGATTGGTTTCATATGTGTTATCTTCCTAAAGTAGGTTCTAGCACATAGTGTCCCCAGTTGGTGTATGATTGGTTTCATGTGTGTTATCTTCCTAAAGTAGGTTCTAGCACATAGTGTCCCCAGTTGGTGTATGATTGGTTTCATGTGTGTTATCTTCCTAAAGTAGGTTCTAGCACATAGTGTCCCCAGTTTAGCACACAGTGTATGATTGGTTTCATATGTGTTATCTTCCTAAAGTAGGTTTCTAGCACATATGTGTCCTAAAGTAGGTTCTAGCACACAGTGTCCCCAGCTGGTGTATGAGTAGGTGTAGTGATTGTATGATTTTTCATATGTGTTATCTTTATCTTACCTAAATTGATTTAGGTTCTATCACACAGTGTTCCCAGTTGGTGTATGATTGGTTTCATATGTGTTATCTTCCTAAAGTAGGTTCTAGCACAGTGTTCCCAGTTGGTGTATGATTGGTTTCATATGTGTTATCTTACTAAAGTAGGTTCTAGCATATAGTGCCCCCAGTTGGTGTATGCTTGGTTTCATATGTGTTATCTTCCTAAAGTAGGTTCTAGCACACAGTGTCCCCAGCTGGTGTATGATTGGTTTCATATGCCTTATCTTCCTAACATAGGTTCTAGCACATAGTGTCCCCCACTTTGTGTATGATTGGTTTCATATGTGTTATCTTCCTAAAGTAGGTTCTAGCACATAGTGTTCCCAGTTGGTGTATGATTGGTTTTATATGTGTTATCTTCCTAACATAGGTTCTATCACATAGTGTCCCAGTTGGTGTATGATTGGTTTCATGTGTTATCTTTCTAAAGTAGGTTCTAGCACATAGTGTCCCGAGTAGATGTATGATTGATTTCATATGTGTTATCTTCCTAAAGTAAGTTCTAGCACATAGTGTCCCCATTAGGTGTACGATTGGTTTCATATGCGTTATCTTCCTGAAGTAGGTTCTAGCACATAGTATCCCCGGTTGGCGTATGATTGGTTTCATATGTGTTATCTTCCTAAAGTAGGTTCTAGCACATAGTGTCCCAGTAGGTGGGTGATTGGTTTCATGTCTTATCTTCCTAAAGTGTTGGTGTTATCTTCTTAAAATAAGTATGATTGGTTTCATATGTGTTATCTTCCTAAAGTAGGTTCTAGCACATAGTGTCCCAGTTGGTGTGTGATCTGTTTGTATGTGTAATCTTCCTAAAGTATCTTGTAGCATTTTGTGTCCGCAGTTGGTGTATGATTGGTTTCATATGTGTTATCTCTACCAACATTTTGAACATAGCCATATCGCCATTGAAATGGTAGTTACAAAAGGCAATCTAAAATCAGCAGTGATATAATTTGAAAAACAAAATTGAAAGATTTTAGGTTTTCTTCAACTTCTTGCATTACTTATTCAAAATGAATGGAAACTATCTAAACATTTAATAAGCCATCACTCTTTTCATCCATATGAACTTAGCCACAGCCTTTGAAATTTGTAACCTCACCCTCTTTTAACAACATTATCTGTTCACAAATTCATCATATGTAGCAAATGAAATGTTTTATTTTATTTGATCTGAGTACTACTTTCAATATCTTTTTTACCACTTTCTGGTCAGAAAAGGTGTAGATATCCATCGTTTTAGATATGCTGTTGGTCCTTTATATATGCATGCTCATTACAACCTTGCTTTCTTTCATCTATTTTTGCTATGCAGTAGTCAGATGAGGAGTCCAATGAGAAGTCAGAGGACAGCCAGTACAGTAGTTATGACTTAATGGAACTAGACATTGTGCCACCATCAGATCCTTTCGATCTGGACACTCCTGCATATCCTCATCTCAGGATGCTACAATCAGATGATTCCAATTTGAACGCTCGTGCATCTCCCCACCTAATGATGCCTTTGAGTAAATTTGCTGATGATGGTCAAGAACAACAGAAGAAAAGAAATGGTAAGAAATGGAAGTATGCTTTTACCTACTACTGGACCAAACAAACAGGTTGAAGAAGTTTTGAGCAAGCTAAGGGTGATAACGTGTCACGTTGTATAAAGAGTGATAGGATGATTATTAAGCTTGCTGATAAGCTCTTTATGAAGTTAGGTCATGACAGAGCGCAACAGACCCATATGAGAGCAAAGCTGGGAGAAATGGGAAGACTCTTGATTGAAGCTCGATTGGTGTGTAATGAGCCAAGCATGACACTAGCAGACTTGCTGCATCCGGTGCACTATGATGATGTGGTAAAAGCTGTAAAGAACGTAGCAGGCTTTGATAATGACACACACTTGTTCAAAATACTTTCATTAGCATTGAAGATTGGCCAGACTTTAAAGATTTGTGTTTTGAATGTTAAAGGCGATGCACTGAAAATTGGGAAAGAAAACGTTGTGACTCAATGGGCAAGGTTTGTTGAACTTTTTGAATTGAAGTGTCATGAAGACATTTGTGGTCATGCCTATCACACAATTAAAGAATGGAGGCGAAACAACTCAAAATGTCTCCCACTGACAGAAGATGTTCTGTGTCTAACGACTTACTTGAAGAAAATCGCACATGAAGAAAAAGAAAGAATAAGAGATCCTGAAAATGAATCTGAAATCCTCTTATCATGGAAGAATCTTAATGAAATAACCCTTACACAGGTTATGTTGTTTAACGGAAAATGGCAAAGAGAAATTTTGAAAAATGACTCTCGGCGATTATAACAAGCTCTCAACCTCCCAATATGTAGATTGTGTTTCTGATGTTTTAACTAACTTTGAGCGGGAACTATGCAAAACATTTTAGAGGGTGAAAATTGTGGGTAAAAAAGGGCAATACTGTTCCTGTCTTGTTTACCAGTGAAATGGAATAATCTGTAAACCTGCTTTTGAGTAAAAGGAGGGCGGTCGGTGTGAATGAAAAGAACAATTTTGTGTTCCCATATGGGACTTATGACTCTGAAGGTCATATTCGTGGGGCTGACTGTATCTGGAAATATGCCTCATTATGCGGTGTAAAAATCCTTCCAACCTCTGTTCCACATCCCTAAGAAAGCACATTACAACATTGAGTTAAATATTGAATCTCAAGGATAATAAATTTGACATTTTGGCAAGATCCATGGGTCATGACTTAACAGTGCATCGGGAGTTTTATCGGTTACCTGATGCAACTCTGCAAGTTGCCAAAATCTCAAAATTGCTTTTGTCCCTAGAAGCTGGGTCAATTTTGAGTCTAGCTGGAATAAGCCTTGATGAAATTGAAATGGAGAAAGATGAAGGTGGGTTAAAAGTTCTGAAGCTGGTAAAGTTCCTTCACCATCAACAACCTTTCTCGTATCAACAACGTTCATATTACCCGTCTTAGAATTGATCACACCCACCTCACTCACTCCCATCTCCTTAGTGGTTCCCCCAACCCCTCTGTAACAATTGCCACTGCACCCTCACAATCCATCACGTTTTCCTTGCTTGCCCCTGTACAACCTTCCCAGAGCTTCCCTCGCTCCCCACAACTCAATTGCTGGGTTCCAGAAAAATCCTCCGGATAAAATTATCTCCTTCCTTCATCATGCTTTTCTTTACAACCATATTTAATTTTCCTCTTCCACCCCCTCTCTACTTTGTTTTTGTCTCACCCATGCACCTCCTCTCTCGATCACAGCTTTCTGACTTTTGTTTTTGAATTTCTCTCATTCTCCCCCTGTTTCCTTTCCTTCTTACCTCTAGAATGATCTGACCTTTCAGGCACAATTTGACCCTCGTTGTCGTGGTGCCGTTAAGACCTCATCAAACAAACAAACCTTCTAAACTGATACTCAATTCCTGGAAACTTTTTAAGAATAATGTTTATCAATTTTTTGGCATATTCCACTGTTTATAGTCATATATTGTATACAAGTTTATTTGAACTTAACCTGCAGTAGTACATTCAAGTGATTATGTAACTTCTGAATAAATGTTTTTCCACTGATACTACTTCTTCAAAAATGCTAAACCATAATATGCCACCAAATGCAAAACGACACTGCATGATAGTTGGTCCACCCCACCTGTATCTGGGAATTATAATGGCACAATCTGACCTGTGATTACACACCACCTATTTTTCTTTGGGATTATCAAACTGATTAAAATTTCAAATTACTTAAAGAGGAAACAGACTGGAATATCAAAAACATAATATATGTATATTCATTTCAGAGGTTCAGGGAGATGTTGATGCATTTAGTGGTGATGAAAAAGTCTACTAAAATGTGCATGATGACACTCCAGATCAGGACAGATGGCCAAGCACCAGTGCTGCATTTCCAGAGCGATTTCGTTCTCAAGATTACTCAAGAGCAGAAAAAAGAGATTTAAAAGTGAGGATGACACTCTTATTTGTTGTTATTTCCAACATTTGTAGGTAGTGCGCTCACTACAGGAAGTAACAAGCAGGGTTTTACAAAAAAGTACATTTGAAAATACCTGATCACCTAGTGATTTCTATTTGTTTTGGCATGTCTGAATGTTGTGTCTCAAGGGGTACCTGTTATCCTTTTATTTAAAGTTAGTCCTTTCTTAGGGCTGCTTACTCTCTTGCACACCACTGAGGTGAGGGAATAAATTAATGGATAATTGCCACTTTCCAGCAGTGAAGAGTTGTCAGATGGTACACTCCTTTACTGTGTTGTTATATTGAACATGTGACAACAAATGCCTCTAATGTCAATTATTTCATCGAAGCCAGCCATATACTTATGACTTTTTTGACTATTTTACAATGTGTATAGAATAATTTGACTTTATGCTGAAAATTACTATTTACCACACCATTAGCAACTTAAACGTGCCCCTTTCGGCTTATGCTACACATGAATCAATGCTTCTAGGAGCACCATTACTATGCTAATTATTTGGCTTATACCATTTATCCACCAATCTAGAAGACTAATTGTGTCATTGACTCACATGCCAGATGAGTTCCTATGTAGGTAAGCCCCGGGCTCCCACCAAAATCACAAATTTTGGCTGAATTGGCTTGTCTTTTTGACAATTTTACCTCCTCAGTTCCACTTTAGATAAAAACCCATAGAATTGGCTTATTGCCCCTTCCAGTAGTCTTATTATTAGTTCAAAGAGCATTAAACAAATTGCTGTGATAGTTTTGCCTAGTAGTATACACATATGAACCTGCCAATTTGTATTAATCTGCTATGCAGTACTGTATCCTTTTATCAGATCTAGATCTATGAATCCAGAATTTCTATCTCCACAATTGCATTTACCCATAGTCAGGCAAAAATTTGGCATGCAATTTGGTTGGCCCATGCTTCCCTAAATTTAAAGAACATGTGTGCGTTTAAGGATAAAACTGTGAGTGATATGTCTATAATTTTCTTTATTATCCTATTGTAGAAAGAAAATTTAAAAGGAAGACATGGCAGGATGAAGTAAGCTGATGTGATAAAGAGAGCGTTTGAACGAGACATCGCACTGAACAGGTTGCCTGGAAAGGCAGCTATTATGGAGGTCCTGAAGACTAATAAATGTTTAAAGGGTAGAAAGTGGACTAATGTGAAAGATTATATTAGAAATCATATTGTAAAGAAGGCCAGTGGCAAAGATCTGTAGAAAGAGATTCCATGTTGACTTTTCATTAAGGGTACTGTATGTGGACAGGTATTGATTTTCCCCTTAGATAAAAGAGAGATAAATTTTAAGCCGATCAGTCAATAGCACTAAATAGCACAGTCAGAATAGCACTAAATGTTTTTGCATTATTGCAAATCAAAAATTTGTATAAGTGTGGATGTACGAAAAGGATCAGCTAAAATTCTTTCATGTAATTCTATTAATTTCTTTCCCAAATTTCAAATAGTAAAGGTTTTAAATTGGGTTCTATACTGTTAAATCTGGGTCAAAGTTATGATAATATTCTATTTCCTGTTCACTGTAGTATATTTGTCTCATTAAAATACTTCGAAAAGACAGATCAAGCATGTTTTAAACCATACAAGCTCATTGGGTTGCCACCTGTCCATAAACTATACCTTTAAACTAATATTTTTGTTAGTTTTAGTTTTTACCTTTTAAGATTTAAGCAAAATGATTAGTACAAAATCATTAGTACTATTTTCAAAGTTGCAAAAGTGAAGACCACAAGCAGAATATATAACCATTCTTTAAAAGCTTAATGATTGATATAGCAGTTTAGGAATCTTTAACTTGGTAACAATCTCAGCTGAAATAATCATGGTAATGTTTGTTTTTAAAAAAAATGATGTAGCTGTATTGATACGAAAATACAACATATTTAATGGAAACATTACTATAAATGCGCCTTGTAGGAATTTTAACATTTCATATTTTATGTTTAAACCAATGAAGGTTTGTTTTTGTAATTGCGTAACAAATAAGAAATAAGACTTACAATAAGGGTACTGTTTAATTGTTTGAAGGAACAAAGCAACTCCAGGCAAGCTCTGAACATTTTTTTTTTACATTAGCTAGGCAGAAAAATTTCAGTTTGACTTAATTGTGAGCAGGATGATAAAGAAGCAGAGTCAAAAGAAATATTTGTTTTCAAATTCAAAAAAGCAAAAATTGTGTGAATACATCACAGTGCATTATTGTTCAACAATTGTCATATTTAGTTGCGAAAAAAGGATAAAAGATAAGCAGCAATTGATCTAGATGAGATTTTGTGCTTAAGACTAGTAACACTGATTTGTCACAAATTTTAGTTTTTAATCTTGCATAATGTTCATGTCAATTCTAAAGTTTTATTTTTGTATTTGTTATTGTTTCTCATAAATGTATGTTCAGTGAATAAAGAGACTGATAGAGATGTATGCACCAGAAAGTAACTTTTAATTCTGAACAGCAAAAGTCTTTCAATTAGCAAGTTATTGGTATTTAAAGTTTGAATTAATCTTAATGTATGAAAAAGTTTTGATTTGTGAGAGAGAGGACAGCTCAAAATTATCGAGGTCCCCGATTTGTATTTTATATGTGTATGTAGTCTTTGATTAAAAAAAAACACTTGTTTGTCCCTGGTTAGTATGTACTAGTGTATAATGTCCCCGATTAGAAGATACTTGCATTATCCTCAGTATACACTATAGGCTATTTGTGATACAAACTATATTCTTTTAAAAACTCGTTGTTTTGTTGTAACAGTTAATAAAGAAATATGTGAGATAAGTTTTTTTATTGTTTTTACCATAAATTGCTTAATAATCGTGATATGTATATATGGCCCCGATTGGTTTCTTATATGTAAATATGGTCCCCGATTGGAAGACACTTGTGAGTCCCCACTTGGTATGTACTATATTACAGGCCATACAAAAGACAACGTTGAGTGGTAATAACAGTGGGTTGTGAAATTGTGATCTATGCACCAATTAACATCTAATCAGGCTTAAGCAAACGTAAGTACGACGTCTCTTTTTGTGTGATTCAAAACGCATGTCCCCAATTGGGACTTTAAACAAATAATGGTGTGTGTGTGTGTGTGTGTGTATATATATATATATATATATATATATATATATATATATATATATATATATATATATATATATATATATATATATATATATATATATATATATATATATAGATATATATATATATATATATATATATATATATATATATATATATATATATATATATATATATATATATATATATATATATATATACATATACTAATATATATATATATATATATATATATATATATATATATATATATAATATATATATATATATATATATATATATATACTAATAGTATATAGGTTTTCATTAACGCTACGAAGCCCTGTGGTGGGTAGCGGCACAGCGTGCACTGAGATCCAAAGATCTTCGGCGTGGAGTTGACTTCTTTTCGCCGTATTGGCAAAGCACAAGCTTTTCTTGGCGTACTGGCGTGAAAAAAATATAAAACTTGTAGTACAGTTGTTCTCAAACACGACTTATTTACTGTAGGCCTAGGCTTGTAAGTCACATACCCACTGTACACCCCTAGTTACTATGGGGACATTTGTTATGCGGTACACTGGGTTGTTAAAGTTATGGATTGCTAGCTACGAAAATTCTCATATCATCTACTTATGGACAGTGACACTGCTCCAAATCTTATGTACACAGGTGCTAAAATTGTACATATAAATTAATTCTTGTGTCGAATCTTTGAAAAATCTTAGTGATATTTTGCTCCGCAAATAAATCATTTGCAATGCAACATTATATGTATAGGCCTAGCTCTTTTCATATGCAGTATATGAAGTATTGTTAGCTCTGTGAGACCGGCCAATCAATAAATGTCATAGATCACTATCAAAAAAGCAAAAAGAAACGGCAATTAATTAAAAACAAATGAAAAAACTAAATGTCTGTTTTGATAAAAAGGCCATGCCTGAAACGGAGCATCACAGTTGTTAGCTAGGCCTAAGCCTAGGCCTGTGCAAACGATGAATTTTCTACCCTTATTACAGTCATAACAGTTTAAATGCCCGAAACTTTGCTGCAAACCAAAGAAATGTTGCAATGACGTCATGAAGAAGCAGCGTTTCATCTTATCGGAAAAAAAACAAATTATGTGGCTTATAACGAAGAAGGGAGTCTAGCAAATGTGAGTTGAGTAAAAAAATGTAATTAAGATTCGCGAGTGATTAAAAGAAGGAATGTTCATATACGGTTCGAAAGTCACGTTAGGAGGTGACCTACCTTGTTATATATATGTAATAAGTATATACGTTGCCATAACACTAGGAACACCTGCGGTCTGAATTTCCACCTGGTCTTTCACAAAATAATTTATGTACATACCGTGCCTCACTATATAGCACTATATAGCTTTAAATAGGTTAAGGCCTGTAAAATCAGCTTTTAGTTCTTTAAAGTTAAAGTGTGCCAACAGTAGCTATGAACGTGCAATAAAGTTCTGGCTATAAACGTGCAGTAGAAAGGTATACACGATCGATATTAAAGGAAATGCAGGGATTTACTTGATTTTTAATGCTATTTTCATGCATTTTAATCGTAGATAGGTTTGTTTTCAGTATATAGCTCAAACTTTTAAGTGATTTTTTGAGTACTTTACTGGTTTTTTTATGTTGCTAATCATCACTGTACACTAGTCCACCCATATAGTGTTCCCAATTAATCGTTTCAAATTTGTACTAAACTTTTTTAAAGAGTTGCGAGCAATTAGCGATTAATCGATAACAGCACTAACGACCAAAGGGCTTCATTTAGAAAACACGCATAACTATACACCTGTTCAACAAAGTTCGCTGCCAGTGTGCAGCGTACTGTAAACATTGTGGTAATTTAACCACTGTTTACTGGGTATCAGCCAACTCTGCGTTGCTCGCACGCTGCCAGAAGAACACACTTCGAGACAGTTGGGTCGTTATCTTCTTCTGAATCTACTAAGGTTTACCGCCTGGCTAGTACCTGGACGCAGGTTTGCTCCTAATGTGAGTCCACAAACAGTGACAAAACCTCTAATAAGATGGTACTAATATCCAAAAATAATCCTTGAATTGTAGGCTGGAATACTAGTAGTAATAATGTGTACATGTACACTGGCAACAAACTTCATGTAACAGGTGTAATACAACGGTGTACGTCTTTTCTCGATAAAGTCCTCTGTTTGTCTGCACTGAATTATTGTATTTCCTGCCGCATGGGGCTTGGCTACCTGTCTTGTGACGACCTATTGCCTTGACATGGTTTGACCAGGTCAACCCTATCTCAAACCTTGGTCAGTTGGTAGGACAGCTGTTTGGCTTAGAGGGCCGTCTCACCACACTCCCATGTTTTAATCGCTGAAAGCTCCTGGTGTTTGAAGATACTCAGACCTGTGGCTCGAATGTGTCATGTGAGTGGACGCCTCAAAATTGAAGACATTCAAATGACCAAAATCTCTAAGTTAAGATGAAGGGCTCAGCCTCGAAACCCTGAGTTTGGTAATTGGGATAAGTTCAATGACGGTGGTTACCTTTGTGTGCGAAGGCAACCCAAAGTGCTGCCATCTCGCATTCTAAAATGGCTCGGTATTGTAGAGGCCACAACAATTGCACCCGACAGTAGCTATGAGGATGAATGCCCTCGTGACCAAAGGTACCTCCTACTTCTGACCTCTGGTGAATGTGATCCAAATTTGATTCCTTAACATGCTCCTGGCAGATCTTTCTTATGAAGTCTTCCCAACAGCGGATCATTGGCCTGCTCCTTGTGGATCTTCCTTATGGAGTCTCCCCAACAGCTGATCCTTGACCTGCTACTGACAGATCTTTCTATGGATTCTCCTCAACAGCGATTGTCTACATGTGGTGAAGACTGCCCAACTCACTTCTGGTGTCACTGTTGTATCTCTGCATCTAAGTTACATATACATTGTGAGCTGAATAACTTGGAATTACTCCTTTGTTGATGTTTCGGTGGGCTGTGGCGTTGCCCCATACTGCTGCAAATTTGATGTTTTCTTTGCAGTTTATAAAATTAAGGGTTAGTCTCCAAATTCCCTCTAAACATTGAAAGTATACTGCTCGCCTGTGATACCACACGCCTCATGGGTAGAAGATCCTGGATGAATTCAAGTTCCTGACAAAGCTCTTTCGTATGACATTCCGTTAGGTTTCCCTCAATTAGACTCACAATTAAGACCTGTCTGTAGTGACGGCTACTATGGTTAGAAACGTTCAAGTTGAGCCACTCCTTTGCGCGTGATGATTCTGCTTAAATATCTTCCTTTGACAAGGCGTCAAGCTCTCTACTCGCCCAGATTTTGTGACTTCAGGGGTTGTCGTTGCTTGGGTATCGTTTATTCGCAGCAGTACATGCTTCTATTTCAGATCTGATGATATCCCTCCTCTCAAGTTGGGAGTATACCTGTGGGTAGGGGGTAAACATCTTTAGCTATAATGTTATAGAGGGCTCTGTAATCGACACAGAAACGGACAGACTCGTCACGTTTCCGCACGAGTATCGGAGGTGATGACCACTCCGAAAATGATGGTTGGATGACTCATGTCTAACGTTTTGCTAAATTCGATGTCTTCTTCCGTAGCAACATGGATGCACGTTTGCCCTATCCGTTGACTGACAGGTGGGTGTCCCTGGAATCGATGTCAAGGTGACAAAAGCAAAGACGTCCTGGAAGCGGAAAATCGTCTCCTTCCTTCTGTCAACATGTCCTTGTAGCAAATGCGACTTTGATGCTTCAAACAACCGAAAATCTGGAAAATCAATGTCCTCCACAAGCTCCAACGATAGCTCTTGACTACTTATCCTCGTTGTTAAGACGTCAGCCACGACAGCCTTACCACCCAAGTCACCCTTTTTCATCACCACAAAGTTGTCTTGTTATGTTTATGGATAACACTATGGGTGGTCTCCTGCTTTGATGGACTGATCTTGCTAGAATAAGCGTACAATGGTCATCGGACTCGATGATGTAATCCGGCAGTACTCTGTCCTGTTGACACTAAATCCTAGCTACCGATTAGCTACCGGTTTTACTTTCCTTTGAGCAACTGTGACTTCGGACGCCATGGATTCTCGGTGATCACCTCCAAACTTTATGGGAATGGTATCCTTACCGAAAGTCAAAAGAGGATTCCGCATATACAGTGTCATGCCTTGTCGTACCAGAAAGTCAAAACCAATGAGCATGTCATCTTCATTGGAGGCTACGTAGATGATTTTGTCATACACTGTAGGGACTACCTTGATTTGCACAGGACCTACCTTGTGGCCTGAGATAGTCGTGTCCCTACCTACCGCCACAAACTTCATGTCACACAGAATTAGTGGTTGAGGACTTAGAGATTGAAATACCCTATCCGAAAGGGTGGTTGTTTCGGCAGTCGTATCCACAACTGCTACCAACTTCCGATTCTACACCTGAACTTCCGCATGATATACGGAACAAGCCTTGATATCTGGTTTATTGTCACAACCTTGATTTCAATTACTGTTTCCATATTCCGACCCGCACACTGGAAGTTTTCACTTGCGGAAAACTTTGGCATGATATTAGTGTTCGGACCCGCACACAAACTCACGTCCTTCTACTGCTTATCTGTTTCTTTGGCATTTGTGGTCGAATAATCATGGGTATTTGTCGCTGGGCACTTAAAATTGCCTGTGCTCGCTGACAAACAATCTTGACCAGTTTTGCATCCCCATTCCTTTTATTTCAGGGCTTCTAACATCTTATCCACATTTCAACAAAACCAAATCAAATTTATGACAAAGATTATGATGAACCACTTTAAATTGATTTAGTTGCTAAATAAAACCAGCTCTTCTGAACTTGTAACAGAGGTTCATATGCTTTTAATAAAGTTCATTTAAGTTGGATTTACAAATTCATTTACTCACATTCAATATTGTGAGAATAAATTAAAATCACTTCAAACCTTATAAATGTCATTGTCTAATAAGATTCTACTTTAATGGTCATGTTTTAATTTGTTGCTTGAAATTTTAAATAGTTTTAATTCCATGTGCACGACGAAAGAGGCCGTTTATACACAAACTACACTCTTAACGTCCGGATAATATTTTTGACCCGAATTCCGGAAAGAAAAAATTTCATCCATTTCAGGAAGAATTTTCGGGTCAATTACATTCGTTGCGGTATTATTTTCATTCAAGGAAAATAATTTGTTCCGAATCAGAATGTAGCGCGTGATATCATTGGCTATTATACATCATTATTTATACATCATTTTTGATCCGGATTTTCTGGTCGGTTCCCCTGGGATCCGGATCAAATTGGATCCATTCCGGATCAAATTGGATCCATTCCGGATCAAATTGGATCCATTCCGGATCAAATTGGATCCATTCTGGATCAAATTGAATCCGGATGTTTAAGAGTGTATGAAGTAATATCACCTCTTTTTTGCAGTTTTATCAATTGACTTAATTATGTTATTTTTGTACAGTGTAAGGACATTCACAGCCTCATATAGAAAGACTTTAGTCACATTTTATATTAAACATTTAAAATGGTTAACAAGCATTCTGTTCCATAGAAAGAGACACTGCAAACAGACACATTTGCTCAAATGTCTTTGTGTATTTTTACTATAATGTCAACATCAACAATTACATGTGAAAAGATGGATGCATTTAACATTATCTACATCAAGAGAAAATTTCATTGTACATATTGCATACATCACCATGCAGGTAAATGAAAAGACATTCACTTTATCTCCCATGACATGACAAAGATTTATATGATATTTTTGTTTTAATTCCTTTGCCTCACAGGCAATTTTCAGATGAATGCAAACAGTATGAAAAAAGCTGGCATACAGTAATTAACACTTTTCTCTACAAATACATAATCGCTCCACTCTTTAAAGGACTGTCGACTTTAAGAGACAACATGAACTTATTGCTTCAAATATGATGTAAACTATTGAAATAGCAAAACCTTAAAACAAAATTGGTTACAAAATGACCAATTTACTGCATTTTTGATATTTAGCTGATATTGCATGATAATCTGTGACATCAATGGGAAAGAATCCTTTATCTGTCAATGAAGTGTCAAATAGTGCATTTGACTTGGGGCATGTTTTGCAACTTGGTCAAATCCCTAATCATAATGTATCTAGAAAAGACATGATATTTACAAGTAGCTGAATTTTTGTAAAGAACGAGAATTACATAAAGATTTTAAGATGTGTACCTCTTACAATATCACATAGTCTGTACAAATTAACAAATCTTAAAAATTATTCATACCTTGAAAATTAAATAAGCCTTTTACCAAATGTAAGAAATATTCTTCTCAGAACTCCATGCTCTTTCAATATCTTAATTTTGCTGCTTCATTCTTCACGTTTCTGTACATGTATATAGGTCTATGGTATCTCTTTGAAAAGTATGTGTAGTTTAAAAGAAAATGTTTGATAAGCTTCCAATAATTTACTATGAACTTGTGTAAATTTTGTCAAACTTTTAAAACGAACCTGTTTTATATCCCACCCCCTCCCCCTCTATATTTCGGTGTCTTAGTTTATGAATTAAATACAATATCGCACAAAGTTTTAATATATTACTAATAAATTATTTTACATTTTCAAACTTTTTTTTCCCCACCCGCTTCCATCGCTCCTGGACCGTGAGTGCCACAATTTTCTTTTTGGTTGAAATAAATTAAACTTACCTGTGTTTAAATAAACCCCATTCATTGTTAAATTGAGCTGGTATTTCCTGGTCATTTTGACCTGGAAACGTGGTTAAAATGATTGACCAGGATATATCTTGGTAAAAATAACCAGGAATGTGTTGTCTAATCTGTGACCATAGGATCCTGGTCATTTTGACCTGGAAACGTGGTTTACATGATTGACCAGAATATCTTGGTAAAAATAATTAGGAATGTGTTGTCTAATCTGTGACCATAGGATCCTGGTCAAATTTTGACATTTTTTTGTTGAAATTTAACCATTATATTTTTAAAGTGAATGAAACCACAATGATTAGGTAAATACACACTACAATGATCATGAATTTGTAAAATAGAAGTATTAATACAGCTATTAATCTCTATTTCTGATTGGATATTTATTGGTGTCAATTAATGTGACTTCGCCCATAATATTATTCATATTTTGTTCATAGGTGCCTGCGGAATATTCCAATCAATACAGAGCCACACAAAAAGTACCAAGCCACCAGATCTGCATGCGGAATCACTTTGCTTTTTAATCTTGAAATTTCTTTTTTATTCATTAGAAAATCCCTCAAAGGGACTACAAAAGGATCTCTTTGAGACCCTTTGAAGTGTGTGGTCCTTTGAAATCCCTTTGACATATTACAACAGGAACCCTTTGGAAACCTTTTGATGTTTATGGTCCCTTTGCCATGTTACAAAAGTGTCCCTTTGAAGTTTGTGGTCCCTTTGAAATCCTTTTGACACATGCAAACTAAAGGAACCCTGTGAAAACCCTTTAAAGTTTGTGATTCTTTTGAAATCCTTTTGAGTCCCTTTGACATGTTACAATGGAAACCCTTTAAACCTTTTTAAAGTAAGTGGTCATTTATAATCCCTTTCAAAATCCTTTGGTACCCTTTGAATCCTATTGGCAATCTTAAAAGGACTCTAAGGATTTTCAGAGGGGAAACTTTAATCTCACTTCTTCATTGGATATAGGCCTATATTGCATACCATTTGAAGGGAACATTTTATTCTCTAGGGGTGCTGCAGTATCCATTTTGTTGTCGTAATGTTCTTATTAAAAAGTGGAGGATCTGCAGTCTCCCAAAACCCCAGCAATCAGGCAGTTCCAGTTTTGCTTTTGTGCCCTCACTGTCTACCGATTTACATAATCAATTTAAATGCCGCAATTACATTCGCCATCGACTGTCTATATTCATCAACTAAACATAGGCATGTTTCAAACACCAAATTAAATACAGAAAATTGAAATATTTAATGTATAATGGTAATCTTTGTATATCGTATCTTTATTTTCCAGTATATCAAATTTGCATTTCTCAAAGCAAAAAAAAAGAACTGCAGACATTGGCTTTTAGGCCTGTGTTTGGATTGGATAGGGTACTCATTCCCCACCCTGGATGCCCCTATGCCTTTTACAGATATGTCATATATATGCTGGCTTAGTTCTTGACAGTCAAGGTCAGGGTAGGATTAAGAACTTGATGGACCTGGGACTGAGCTTTGATCAGAAGCACAGAAGAACGACTTTTGAAATCAAATGAAAGTTTTACTTGTTTTAAAATTGTCAAACTGTTAATCGATGTTTTGATGGCGCTGTGTAACTGTAGACTGACGTGGATATTCAAAAAGTGAAGGGTGCGTAGTACTAATACATACTCTTTTTGCCTGCGGAGTACTTTTCATCATCATTACCGTTTCAAACCTTTACAACCGTGCATGCAGGCCTGTTATGCGTATTTGTTTCAAAAACAAAAAGTCTATGACAGAGAACAAAAAAGAGGTACAAAATATTTTTTCACAATGTTTTTGTGGACTTATTTTTACCAGGGTACTGGGGCTGCAGCCCCTCAGCCTCTGCCTTAATCCATCTCTGGTCAAGGTGAGGGACAAAGTGCAGAACAAAGTCACCAGATGTTATTTATTTTCATATATTGTCATAAATTTCATATACATTTAAAATCCAGCATTCCTATAGACAACAGAAGCTTGCCAACAATATACAGAAGACTTATTTTGACTGTATGACGCTTATACATTCCATATAGGCCAACTCCATTCAGAGAGTCATGGATCCATCTAAGTCAGTGAAACGCAACTACCAGAAACCTATTTTCTTTCCATGAATTTCTGTCATAAAAATTACAATCATTGTGGTAAAAACATTATTAAGATACAAACTTAAAGTGTATTCTATTTTGTGAAATATAATGTACTGTTTTGCGTTTTCTGATAAAGATCCACATCTTTTCGTGCACACGTGGATTCCGTGTTATAAGATATACCCCATCTCAAATTTCTAAGGAAAGGCCAACTCTATTCAGAGAGTCATGGATCCATCTAAGTCAGTGAAATGCAACTACCAGAAGCCTATTTCTTTTCATGAATTAGGGTCATAAGAATTACAATTGTTGTGGTAAAAACATTATCAAGATAAGAATTTAAAGCGTATTCCATGTTGTGAAATATAATGTATTGTTTTGCGTTTTCTGATAAAGATCCACATCTGTTCGTGCACACGTGGATGTCCGTGTTATAAGAGATACCCCATCTCATATTTCTACGGAAAGTCATTATGAAACTGTACCTGATAATCGGAAAGTGTAAAAATTGGTTTAAAGCATACTCAAGAAAAAACATAAATATCATGTATCGTACCCTCTTGTTTGATTTGTTCAGAGGTCAGACAAGTCTTGATTAAGGAAGGACAAAAGCCGATACGTAAAGAAACTATTGGAAAAACCACAACCAAAGTAACATTATCGACGGTGGGTCAAATGTGTGATTGACTATCTTTGAAACAATATTTGATTAAATTATTGACATAGAAATTTGAAGAAAAGTCAATCAGTGACCATGATGACATTCAACTTTGGCGTATTCATCTCTTCAGCAGTCCGGTTTGTACCCCCGATCGGAAGGACAGTTTTGTTCCTCCGATCGGGGGACTTATTGAGTCTCCCGATTGACAGTACGAACTATTCAGTGGCTTGTCTACATGATCCATGCCGCCTTAAAACTCAGCAATGCCCAACATTTTTGATGGCCATTGTAATGAAATCCAATATTCAAATGACACGTGTGTCGTTATTAAACTAAATTAAACTATTAAGAACAGTCAAAAATGTAAACTAAACTAAATTAAACTATTAAGAACATTCTTAAAAGTCAGAAAGCAAAAGTCGTTAGTGTAAACTAAACTAAATTAAACTATTAAGAACATTCTTAAAAGTCAGAAAGCAAAAGAACTCTTCTTTCTGAAAGAAGAGTCCAATAAAACGCACAATACTTAATGGACCACGTCAAAGAAACCATTTATTTTTACTGGACCAGGTGATCATACCATATCAACTAGGATGAGGGAAGGTGAAAAGGCTATAAAGGCAACATGCACCGACCTAGTCTGATAATATATGACTGTGTACTGTAGCCATATGCTGTACACAGTATTGCAAGTAGTATGTAGCATACTGAATAAGATGTTTATCTCACATGCACCGACCGTGCATGGGCGAGTGACCATGGAAAGAAACTATCGAAGTAAATTAAAATTAAAAAAAAAGATTCAGTAGGGGAGACATTATCAAGGGATTGGTTTGTAAGATGTAAAAGTCCAAGGTTTTATCTAGTTAGCCATGGAGTCGTCTTTTGCACGGCAAATTTCACAAAATCACGGAGGAAATTGTAGACACGGCTTCATAAATTAGATATGAAATCCGTATTTACTGTGCTCGACTGAAAACAAATTGTTTTATAAGTAATTGTGATTTTCGGATATAAAAATTTTAACATACAAGTTGACATCTTTAGTTAAAAAATAAGTTAAAATGATTCTCATGAAAACTGCAAATCTGTTCCGGCTTTCACCTCACGATATTTGCTCACCTACTCGCGACGTGGGAAAAACATTGACCACTCAGGTGTGCGAATAGAAATGTGATTATTAATATTTTGGTGTGGTCTGTGTAAGGTCACTACGGTCAACCTGTTAATGCAAATGTGGCTCCTAATCTGAGAAGTAAATGAGTATTTCCATAAATTTTCACGTTCACTTATTTGATAGCGGACTATTTAAAAAAAATAGCCGAAAAGCATGTTCATGTATCCTAATCTGTTTGTTACCTTTCAATATGACCAATGTTGTAGTATGCAGTATACAGTGTATACCAATGTATTGACAAGGACCGTTTTAGTATACAGTGTGATGTCATGGTACAGTTGCAGATCCAACTGTCCAAGACAACATTTCAGCAATTTTATGAAAATAATGTTTTATTTATTTTCCCCCTTTTTAAAGTGTAAGGTAAAAGAACATCTAGGTGAAGCATTTTCTCGTAGAGTGCATGTCGGGCCCTATACCCCATTTCAATTATTAAAAATGTTGTGTACATCTTCTTTATTCCCCAACAGCCGCTTTTGGCTATTTTTGGCGGTTCAGTAAAAAACACTTGACCACCATTGACCTTAAATGTCACTCATGCACAGTAAATATAAATATTGAGTGGATAAATTGTTTTGCATAACAAATTATTTTGTGAACAATAAGCACAGCTAATATATAAAATGTGTTCTCATAGCAAGGAGGACTGCGGGGATAACATCTGAAGCATATGTACACGATATGAAAAACTGTTTCCAATAGTTTAGGAAGAGGTTGTAAATTTCGAAAGAAGTACATAAAAATTGCCTTGAAATTGTACTTGACATCACACTGTTCAATTAGGCTTACTGCACCAGTCACTTTTCAACACAATGCACGAATTTGTTAAATGTCATAACTCGCAAACGGAGTTTCTTTAATAGTTTTATGTCATATGAAAATACAAATTAAGGTGAATATTCCTTTTAGGTTTTATGTTCACAGTTTCTGTTTTTACAGCGTAATTGTTGATTAGACAACACAGACAGTCCGGAAGCATGCCTATTAATAGGAACATTTATAACACACGATAATATTAAAGTCATGCAGCCATATTGTTCAGATGTTGCGATAAAATGTCATAATCTATAATTTATGTACTTGAAGTATTAACAATCGTTGCTTTGAAAAACATCTGAATTTTCAAATGGCCGTTTCGCGCTTAAAAGCCTAACTCTATTGTCCATTTTATCTAATATTTCGAAAACGGCGTAGTGAACATATAAAATATTGGAGTGGAAAAGTTGTAGCCATGACAGTAATTAAGGTATTTTCATAAGTTTTAAGTTTCCCATAGCAAAGATATTTTTCCCAAACGTACTTCAAATTTGAAAAATGTAACATTGCATAGGGCTTTGTCGTTAGGATAGCAACGGATCATGGAAATATCACAAAAAGGTGGCTTCCATGTAGCAAAATGTTTCCATTATTAGGAACATTTATGTTCCCGTTCCCAATAAAAGGCATGCTCCCGGACTGACAGATACATGCCCAAAAAACGAAAACTGATTTATGAAGCTTAAGGGCACATAAACATATGAGACTTCTACTGTTCCGTGAAAACTTTTTGGGAGTATGTACGCATGGAAACAAGGGAGAAAAGATCAGGAATTGTATTGCCAACAATCGTTTCGGAACAATTAGGACTGCTAGAAATGAAACATGCTTTGAACGCAAATACACGGTTCATTACCTACTTTTTCTTTTAAGGTCAGATCTATGTTTTTTTCTGAGTATGAAAGTTACAATATTAGGTCTATCGTAAAATGCTTATATAAGCTGTTTCTCATAAATAATATATAGTGGTTTAATTCTAGGCTGATGAAATAATCATTTGACAAATGAGTATCAGCGAACAACACCAGCTCTTTTGATACTTTGAGGTGTCTGTCATTGTGCAATACTGTACTCTATGCATATGAAAATTTAGGGTGTTACTTATATATGCATTCATTACAGGTATGTAAAATCATTACATAACATCGTTTGTGATTTGTATTCCATTTAGTGGGGTATGATTAAAATAATCAATTTTAGTAAGTTCAATGTTAAATATGACTGCATCCCAAAATTAATTTTGTTTTGTTGATTTGTAATAAATTATGCATTTTTCATCGAATCTTGCCGACCATGCCACACATTTACAGAAAATACTTCCGAAAGAAATATAGTTATTGTAACAATGCATTGGCAAAGTTAACGTTTGCGTTGCAGATTCCATGTATACATAACAACACAAAAAAAGAGTCAATGAATGAATGAATACAAGTAAAACACATATTTTAATTAAACCTTACTTAACAACACAACAAAAGAAAAGCAGAGTCAATAAACGAATACCAGTTAAAATAATAATACATTTAATTAAACTCTACAAAACCAAAACAAAAAATAAAGCAGTAAACGGTAAACAAAGCAACATAATTTAAATAAACACCACATATTAGCAAGACGGCAAAAGAAAGAGAGTCAATAGATAAACACCAGTAAGAAATATATTCTAAGTAGAAGCTTAGCACTCTGTAGAGCGCATACCTCTACCCACGTTGCAATTCTAACATGCCTAGAATAGCTTTAGAGTTCATTTGATCCCCATCAGAAATCGTAGGACTAAGATTTGATCTGTATTGATCAGTATTCTAAAAATTAAGGGGATTATCTTCTGATTGATTTCTTCCAAGGCTATATCATTGACTTCAGTTTTAGTCGGCCAAGTATTCATTGTTTAACGTTCATTCCATCATTTTCCATTTATGGCAGAAACCAGTTGTTTTATTTTCTTTAATACCCCTTAATTTAAGGTTCAATGAATCTAGAAAATTGATTGTTTGGATAATCTTTCATGGCATGACTTCATTGTTCACCACATTCCATTGAAAAGTTTAAATCAATCCTTGCAACTAGTTTTATCCCCACCCTCTCGTTTCTTCCGTTTCCTTGTACCAATAGGTTCCAGATTGGTTCCCCACTTGTTCCTTAAGCAATAATAAAATGACACACCATATTTATTAAGAATCCAATCAGATGACAGACAACGCACTTTAAAACATCGGCACTGCTTAATTTCTGACCTTTAGTCTTGCACAGTAAATGTGTTATAAATAAGGAGAAGTTTAGTTCAATGTTTCAGAAAGTATGTATTGCAAAACCTCAATCTACCCTTCTTTGATAGTACGCCAACCCTCTCATTTATGCTCATTTCTCTTCGTACCATAATCAAAACAATCTTTCAGTGGTGCTTTCTCACTTGCAAATATTCACTTTACTCCCCAGGATACTTTATATCCCACCCTCAATGCCTCATGCCAAACTTGAACTTATCTTTTATGCCAACTCCCCTCCCTCATTCCTCTTTCCCTAACCATCATGGCCAAAGTCCCATATACTATTTCCAATTATCACTACTTTCCTGACCTCCACAGTGATTGCGAGGGGAGGGGGAGGGAGAAACAGATTTGTCTCATGGGGGCTAGTGTCTATAGATCGAGCAAAATATGTCGCCCGTACAAAACGGAGGAATGGGGTTCGAGGGCAAAGCACTCTTGTGAGGGAATATGCTATCCAACAATGCCACCACTGGATATCATGGTATCGTGTCTCTAATCATCATGTCATTCCCTGCCAACTTTTTACTGTACCTTTTGACACCCATCTCGCTGTCTCTCCTCTCATGTTCATTACTGTCTCTAACATGACCAAATCTCTTTTTTATTTAACATCCTACTCTTCATCTATCCTCCATCTCCCACCCTCAGGACCTCGTATCATCCCCTTATTTTGTACCTACTCCCCCGTACTCTCATACTATCCAATCTCATGTCATACTGTACCATATCAATCATCCCTAGCAAAAATTCCAGATCTGACCCAGATATAAATTCCGATGTGGGCCAAATATAAATCCCAGATGTTTATTTGATGTAATTCCTAGATCTGGCCGATTAAAGAATTGGGCAGATATACATTTTTGAAATATTAAACTTGGCCTGGTTCAGATACAAATTGTGATTTCCAGATCTGTGATTTATCTGTCCCAGATCTGGGTTTATATCTAGATTTGATCTGGAATTAATGTCTGGTAGAGATCTGGTGGAATTTATATAAACAATATCTTTACATTGATGAACCAGCTTTAAACTATATGAAGGACTTTCATTTGTCTAAAGTAACTCTCAGTGTCTATAGTCACAACTGAATTAGACGTTTTAACAGTAGTCAAATATCAGCGTGAACTTATTTTCTATTTGTTATTTTCAGTATGAGAACAGACATTGCCCTGAAAATTCAACAAAAACAAGTAGAGAAGAAAAATTAAGGAATGAAACCACAGTGAAACTAGATACTAGACTGATCATATGAATTTCAAAAATAGGAATATTAATGCAGTTATTAACTATATTTCTGTATGAACATTCATTGGTGTCAATAAATGTGACTCTGCCCATCACCATCATATTGATATTTTGCTGGTAGATGCTAGAAAGCAAGTACTCCTAGTCAACACAGAGCAGCACAAAAGGATTGAGCCCTCATATCTGCATACTGTATTATATCAGATTTTATTCGCTTGTTTATCTTGAAATAACATTTTTATTCTGAATACAAATTTACATATGTAAATTGTCACATAAAAAATCGTCCAAACGAATCCCTTTGGATATCCCAAGGAGATTTTTCACTCACTCACTCACTCACTCACTCACTCACTTACTCACTTTACATTTCGGGATATGTGTCCCATAAGGCTACAGTGTACTCTGTTTAACGTAACTTGTCTCTGGCAACGTGTCTGGCTTCAATCCGAGAACATCACCCTAGCTCAAGTTTTGCCTTCACTACTTTTCTTCTCCATGTCGTTCTTAGGCGTCCTACTTTCCTTCTCCTTTCTGGCTTCCATGGCAATGCTGTCATGCAGTGATTGTCCTCTTTCATTCTTAATACATGCCCAATCCACCTCCAGCTTCTCATTTTGACTTCGTTGCTAATTCCTTTTTGCTTAGTAAATCTCATAACTTCGTCATTTGAAATAACATATGGCCATCTAATCTTCAAAATTCTTCTCATGCATTTGAAGATGAAAGTATCCAATTTCTTATTGTCAGTCTCATTGGTCTTCCACGTCTCACAACCGAATAGAAGAACGGACTTAACAATAGAGTTGCATAATCTGATATTTTTTTTGACTGAATATACATATTGGAGCTCCATATCTTCTTAAATTTCATAAAGGAGGCTTTGCTTTAGAAATTATGTTAACAATATCTTCTTCACCACCACATCGTATGTTGGCAGTTGCTCAGAGGTACTCGTAAAGATGTACCTCTTTCAGATGTTAATTATTGATTTGCACTTTGTCACTGCATCTACTATTTACTTTCATGAGTTCAGTCCTATTCTTATTTATTCTTAACCCAGTTTGTGCAACATATTGGTTTTCAGCCTTGTTAGTTTTGTTTGCATATTTTCATATGCAGAGGAGTCAGGAAGATGTCATCTGCAAAAGTCTTTAAACCTTGACATAAACCTCCATCTTATTTCATTAGTATTGGCTTCAGTTGTCTTACGCATCACCCAGTCCACTATAATCACAAAAATGAAACCAGACATCATATCGCCTTGTTTGACTTCTGTCTTAATTTGAAACCATTCTGACACCACCCCTTCGTCTATTACAGCACATTTATTACCTTTATAAAGTATTTTGTGATGATTTTCTGTGCGATACCATAAACTGTCATTATTTCCTAAAGGCTCTCCCTGTGTACCGCGTCCAACAATTTGTTGAAGTCAAAAAGGGTAATATAGAGGGTTGACTGCCATTCGACGTTCGCTGGTTTTCCTTCTTCCTCTGAAACCTGCTTGTTCAACTATCAGGTTGCTGTTAACTCCATTTCTGATTCTATCGATCTAAACTCTCCCAAACACTTTGCTAGGCACTGATGTTAAAATAATACCTCAAATTGTCACAGTTCGTGATATCACCCTTCTTTAGGACTTTCACAATCAGCCCCTGTTTCCAAGATTTTGGGACTATTTGTGTGTACCATATTACCCTGAATAAATCCTCTAGCCTTTCTTTGGTAATATGAGTATCCACTTTCAGGAGTTCTGTTGTATTATTATCTTTACTGGCAGTCTTGTTATTCCGTTACTTTTTCTCTGCATTTTTATTTCTAATCTAGTAATGTGGCTAGTGTTGATTTCGTCCATTACCTTATTACAAGTAACATCTATTACTGGATTTATAGGTATTGGTCTGTTTAAAACGCCCTCAAAATGTTCTCTCCATCCCTCTTTCTGCCGTCTCATCTGTCTATAGTCCTCCAGATTTGTATCTTACTGCATTTGCTGTTCAGCCTCTTTCGTTGCTTGATGTCTTGGTAATGTCATACAGCTCTTTCATCCTACAAACGTGACAACTACACGCTGCCTTTTCAGCGTAGTAGCCATGTCGTCTAACCACTTTCTTTTGTCCTTCCTTGTGTTTTCTTGACTTCTTGATATTTTTCGCAGCTCTTAAGTTACCTTGAATTCTATCTAACTTGGCCTGTTCAATATCATTCTTTAGCCGTTTCCTCTCCTCAATTAATTTTCTTAACTTCCAAGATTCTTTACTGATCCATGGTTTAAGGCCCCTCTTCTTGTATCCTAAAATCCCTTTTGCTGTCTCATTGTATGCGCAATGTTTTGCCACTTACTTTCTACTATATTAGCATCTGTCTCACTGTCTCATAATTTTAATCTTGTAGGACATTATATCTGTTTCTAGCTTTACAGAAAACTGGGCTGTAATTGCTGGTTATTGTAGCTTGATGGTATCATACGTATCATACTTCATCCTATCTACTTTTGCCTTCTGCTTAGTCTATAACTTCAGTCTGAACTTTGTGCACACTAAATGATAGTCACTAGCGATGTCAGCACCACTCATGGCTCGGGTGCTCAGTATAGATGTCCTGTGTTGTTTTGTTGCCTCCACACAGTCACATGGTCAATTTGATTCAGCTTCCTCCCTCCAGGGAAAGTCCAGGTTTTTCCTGTGTATTTGCTTATGTGGGCAAAAATTGTTCCTCTTATTACAAGATTGTTGTTACCGCAGAAGTCCAGAAGTTTCTCTCCATAAGCATTCCTCTCACCGGTACCATGTCCACCAATGACAATCTCATGTCCTTCATTATTATGACCTACTTTGGTGTTAAGATCCCTCATCAATATCAGTACATCATGTTTCGGTACTCCATCAATTAAAGCTTGAGTTTGATCATAAAAGTTGTCTTTGTCCTCATCACTAGCATCGTTGGTTGGTGCATAAGCCTGTATGACAGAAAGTTTGATGTATTTGGTCAAAAATCAACATAAGGTTTGTTTCAGCTAGGATCAAATGTAGCATTAAGTAAAGCTTATACATGGCTTCATCTGGACAGATCAAATTTAATCAATAGAATAAATTGACCTCAATACAGGGTATAAATAATCAAATAAAACTTATTTGTATATCATATTTGAACATTAAATCCACTTTATATATAACTTGATCTAGTCAGATCAAACTTTATTTGTATATCAAAAGTAGTATTAAATCAAGTTTATATCTAGTTTGATCTGGACAAATGGAACTTTATTTGTAGATCAAATTGGTTTTGCTAATGTTTATATCTGGCATGATCAAGAAAGATCAAACTTTATTTGTATATCAAATGTAGCATTAAATCAAGTTTATATCCGGCCTGATCTGGCCAGATGAAACTAAATTTGTACATCAAATTGGCTCTAATAAGGGTTATATGTGGTTTTGTCTGGCCAGGTAAAACTTTATTGTATATCAAATGTAGCATTAAATCCACTTCATAACTGGATTGATCTGGCCATACCAACCTGTATTTGGAGATCAATTTGATTTGTATCAAGGTTGTATCTGACTTTTATCAAGGTTGTATCTGACTTTATCTCACCAGATCAAACTTTATTTGTATATCAAATGTATTACATCATGTTTATATCTGGCTTTATTTGGCCAGATCAAACTTTATTTACCTGATATAAGCTTAATTCCCTTTTCGCTATCTTCTTGTTAATCAAAACTTCAACATATACAATTTGTTTACTCAATAATTCTAGTGTTTTTAACCAAATTTCACTCTTCTCTCAATACTTCTAAAATTCATCATTAGTAGACGTACTCCTAAATCCATTGCTACAAACACATCATGCACAGTTGAACCATACACCCTTCACTTGACAAGAATTCTGTTTTGATATCCCATTAACTGCTCACACATACATATGTGAGTCCTTCCACCAGCTGACCAATGAGAAGACACAAAACATTGTTCAAATGATTTACCCAAAACTTGAATCGTTTTATGATGTTCAGAGCCTGCAGGTTTCCAAAGGTATTGTCGCTGTAAAAATAAGTGTATTTACCTTTATTTTATAAATTAATACATACCATATTGTAAGATAAACAAATTCTTTAAACCAGATATCAGAAAAGATAGTCAATGAATTAATACCTGCATAAAACATACTTTAATTAAACTCTACGTAACAACACAACAAAAGAAACGAGAGTCAATAAATGCATACCTGTAATTAACATAATTAAATTAAACTCTACGTAACGACACAACAAAAGAAAAAGAGAGTCAATAAATGAATACCAGAACAAAATTTAATTGAAATGTGAACGCGAAGAGCATTGCGTTTATGAATCAGGAGATTTTACTAAGACTTCATGTATGTTTTCGTAAATATTCAAGTGTTGCCAATCTTTACCCGTTAAATTGATTAAAAAATATTTCTCTTATTTCTAGATAAAACGCTGTGTAAAACACTATGCTAACATGCCTTACATGTAATGTAACATACATAACATGGCAAACATAGAGATAATTAGTGTTAGGCCAAAAAAAAAAAAAACTCAATTTTTCTTGAATTTTGATTCTTATTTAAAAATTCTCGCATCCCTGGTCATTAAACTCTTAAAAGTTGCAAGATAAATTTTTTAAAAATTCATTTACTGCAAAGAATATTCAAAGACTTTCAACCTTAGATGCCAAATTGTCAAAAAATGTGAGAAACATTTTGAGGACTCTCATGTCTGCATGACTGCTTCTTAAAAGTTAAACTACAGTCGTTTTTATTAGCATAAATCTTAATAAATCAAACTATTTCAATTTGATCATGAACAAATCTGAAAGTTGGGGTAAAAATGGCCTTTCAAATATATGCTGACTGTTAATTAGTCATCTATTAAATAGTTATCTCAATGAATTTGACAAAGGCTAAAAACAACCTGATATATAAAATCTATTATAGCTTTTCGAATAGCTTCAAAGAGGACAGTTTCTGAAAATTCGTTTGCAGGGAATGGATCATAAAGATTTTCAAGAGCTTTATGACCAAAATTTGAGGTCTTTCTTTTGCAGCCTAAGAGTATTAGACGTATAATTTCAAGTATGACCTATATGCATGCAACAATGCATATAGCGTATCTAACGCGCGCGTAGGTTCATCTAGCTCTATATCATATGTGGTATCAGTAGAGCCAATATGATAATTGGTTCAAATATGTCTTGCTCATGATGAAAACACATTTACTGGAGAATGTTGCAATACTAATTTTGCGGTCTTCAATCTGCCCTTCAGTTCATTGTATGGACTTTTTGGTTCCGATGCTATCAACATCAAAAACCTATGCAGTCCTGTTGGCGTGTGTATGTATATGTATGTATGCGTGTGGGTGTATGGGTGTGTGTATGCTAGTGTTACGCTTTGCTTGTAAGCACGATATCTCATGAACGGTACATCTATGTCTTGCCATATTTGGCACATGGATGCATTGTCACTAGTAGATAATCCTATTATTTTTGGTGTTGATATCTTGCATATTAATGAGTGATCGGGGCTAAATGTAGAAATCTTCAAATGCTCATATCTTTACAACCACATGTCTATTTTGCTTTTTAGTTGGCATAATCAAGTAGGAAAGGTGTAAATGCTCATATTACAAAAATGATTAAATTCAATGATATGCATGGTGGGGGGGGCTTAATGTGTTTTTCTGAAAATAGCTTGTAAACACTGTATCTCGTGAACCGTATATCAGTGACACGTCGTTTTTGACATTTTGATATAGGTCTATCATGACTTGAAGATAGTCTCTATTATTTTTGGTGATGATGTCATGCATTTTAATAAGTGAGCGGGACTTAATGTAAAAGTCTTGAAATGCTCATATTTCAACAACACTGTTTATGTTTTATTTCATAGTTGGCATAATAATGTTGTTAGTGTCTGCATGCTCATTGTATCGAAACGTGGAATCTCATTAATATGCGTAGTGGGCGGGGCTTAATTTGATTTGCCATATAGAGCTGATAAATACGAAATCTCCAGAACAGCACATTGTGCTAATGTTATATATGATACATAGGTAAGCTATAGTCTGCACATGTGCCCTATTATTTTTGTTGACGATTTCACGCATATTAATGAGTGGGCGGGGCTTAATGTAAACATCTTGAAATGCTTATTTTTGAAGAAGCTTTTGTCCGTTTTGTTTAATATTTGGTATAATTATGATGAAACCAGGTGTTCATGGTTTAAAAACGTTGAAATTCATCAATATGCGTAGTGGACTGGCCTTAGTATAATTTTGCTGAAAAGAACTTGTAAACAAGGTATCTTAAGAGCGACTAATCTGCATTCATGTTATATGTAGTACACAGATAGTCCATGGTTAGTAGACGTGCTCTATTGTTTTGGTGGTGAATTGGTGGTGATTATGTTGTACACAGATGAGTTATTGTCCGTATACTAGTATGTGACCTATTGTGTAGGTAGTGATGTGGGTAGGTGGGGCATTATGTAAAATTCTGATAAATGTGCAACCGTATGCATGTTTTGCATCATACTTGTAATGTTGTCAAGATCACGTTATTGATATGCGTGGTTGGCATCGCTCATGAATATATGTTTATTATGTTATATTATTCACCATATTTCATGATATGCAATGCCACTTAGTATAAAGCTTGAAAATCAACTATCAATAAAAGGATGCATCGGAACCACTAAACATTTTAGTTTTCTGATCAAGCATACATAGATTTCTGGGTCTCGTAGAATTTTCAGGATCCCGGTCCTCTGTCACCCCCTCCCATTTTCTACCTCCACCCCTCCCCACCCCTCTTCCTCCGAGCTAAGCCACAGCAATAGGTGTCTGTCATTGTGCAATGCTCTGGTTTATACATATGAAATCTAATGTATACCTATGGGTTTGGAAATCATTGCATAAAATCGTTAATCAAGTTTGTGATTAATTTATGAGAGATATGCTTGGAATGCCGGATTAATTTGAAATAAGTTGAATGTTAGATATTAATCTGGGTCATCTGTAATAAATAATGTATTTTTCATCAATTATTGTCGATCATGCAATATTATTTACAGAAAATTCAGCGAAAGAAAGATTTGTATTGATATTGTTGAAGTTTTGTTTACGTGCTAAAATTTCAATACGGTGCAGCCTTTGTTGGGAAGTTTCACTTTAAGTTTCACGAAATTACGTATATGTAAAATAAAAGTAACGGAATATACCAGTACGCAATACGCTATACATATTAGGGAAATATTACAAATTATGAAAATGAATATATAACATTAAATATCGGCCAGATTTAGTGCTGACTTTGTTCTATAAAATTTTCAATTTTCGGAAAATGTCTTTAAATTTCAGGCATTTTCTTCGATTTTCGGGCAATTTTTTTCGATTTTCGGGCAATTTTCTTCCATTGTCGGGCAGTTGATTTTCGAATACTTTTCTTACATTCTTTCGTGTTTAGGAATTTTGTTCTATACTCAGAAATTTTTCGTTCATTTTCAAGAAATTTTGTGAAAAATATTTAAATGATTACACATATTTTGATAATTGTTACAAAAATTTGCACAAATTTACCAAATTTGTCAATACTTTTATCAAAAGTTTCCCTCATTTTTAGTTGATAATTTTACCTCCCAACCAGGAAGGTGAAATCAACCCACTCCCGCGCTTCCTATAACGCCTCTGGGTACAGTCATTTTCCAATAAATTTTGTTTCCCTCCGCCCTACTCCGGCACCTCATACCTTAAATACGTCACTGCAAAAGACGTGAGCCACGGCCCCTGTTAGCTTCAGCAGTCCTCGTGGTATGCTTGTATGAACTGCGAGTATAGTCATTTGCAAATGCTTGAAGCTTTTTTTCTTCATTTTATGATTTTTATGCGTTCCAAATAAGAAAACGTTTTGTTTTCCCTTCATCATTTTTAAAGGATTAGCTCAGTGGTCAATTATGTCCATCTTATATGAAAAAGGTCTTCAAAAGAAACAAAATGGTGAACAAAGCGTTCATAATCCGCGTTCATATTCCGTTAAGGAGATATTCAGGTTTAAAGCTCTGTATTATCTGTGTATAAATGACTGGTGTGATAAGTCTACTATGGAAAGTTAGTATCTTCATCCACGCATTCTTAACAATTGGTATTGTATTTTAAAGAAAGTTTATTCAACTTTTTTCACTATTGAAATGATTTTTCTTGAACTTTATTTAGCTGGTATATTAAAGATACCCTTCATAGATTCAGCTTTACTACCTTTTTGATATATTTTATGGTTTTTAAGCCACAAAATTGAAGGACAAAATATAATAGAATGCATAAAGATTTTGAGGAATCTGAGGTGACATCCCTACTAGTCTGATTTATGTTTCTACACAACAATACCAAGCTTTAAACTTAGATTTCTTCTTAACGGAATAACCTTTTCGAATGCTTTCTTCACTTTTTGTATCGTTTGAAATCCTCTTTCACATAAGATAGACTTGTTGGACCACTAAACTAATCCTTTAACAGGAAAATGTTTAATGTAAACGATGTTGTTCCCACCACTGTAGTAAAAGGGGGCTGTCATAACAAAGATTTTGTCGCCAAGGATACAACCTGTCAGTTTTCCTACAAAGATGTTTTATTTTCTTACTGGAACTACGTCACGCACATGCATAGAAGACATCAGTGTTGGATTATTGGGAGAAAATGACTTCAAATGCACATGTTAGATTTTTCTTTGAATCACAATAAATGGCGTTTTGTAATTCCGAAAATTCCCCTCTGGTATCAAGGAAGTGGGGCAAGTCACAAGTCACTTGTTTGCAAGTCAAGTAACAAGTTATTTTCCGACAAGTCATGTCAAGTCACAGCCACAATTCTTAAAGTCAAGTCAAGTCACAAATCAAACTTTCAAACTAAAGGCGTTGCGATTTTCGGCTATAGAATAATATAATTGTATGGACGTCTACAACAATTACTGAAGGAAACTAGAATTTCAGCACTCAGTAGAAAACATAGCTCCGTCCATTGCCAATTCCAACAAGCGTAATATATTTTAGAGTTCATTCCCCATACCCAATACAGCCTAGGTCCACCAATTTGTATCCCCAAAAATATCTTTCTGACTTTTGAACTGCATTAATCACTTGCATTCTGAATACTTCATGATCATCCACTATCTGATTGATCATTGCTTTTAGTTTTATTGAGGGTAAGCATTCAATGTTTGAGTTCAATTCAGGCAAAATTTACATTCCATCATTTTCTATTGATGGCAGAAGCCAATTGTTTTGATTTTCTTTGATACCAGAAGCCACTTAAATTGATTTTTGTTTTAGTCCAGAAAATTGATTGTTTGGACTTCTTTTGGTATTATAAATTCATTGTTCAGCACATTCCATTAGAAAATGACTTCTAGACAGATCTCACCCTTTGAAATGGAATATTTTAGTGTGCACTCTCCAGTATCCATTAAGGATGTTGATTTTTCAGTTGATGTTGTGTTTAATAAGTTGAAAGGTTTGAATTCAAATAAAGCACCCGGTCGAGATGGTATACATCCTGCTGTTTGACGTGAGTGTTCTTTCTGTCCCCTTGAGTATTATCTTTTCAAAGTGCTTTGATGTTGGTGTTGTTCCTAGTGATTTTAGAATTGTTAAAGTCACTCTATTTTTGAAAAGGGTGACCACAGTTTTTCCTGTAATCATAGGCCAGTGAGTCTTCCTAGTGTTGTATGCAAGGTCATGGAGTCCATTGATAAGGATGTTGTATTAGATCACTGACTGGTTAATGATTTGTTGAATTTGTCCCAGCATGGGTTCATACTTAAGATGTCTTGTGTTTCTAATTTATTAGAGTTCCTTGATGATTTAACTAGACTATTTGATTCTGATCATAATGTGGATGTTATTTATTTAAACTTTTAAAAC
>JAIGNY010000504.1:0-40000 GCA_020152595.1 Chiridota heheva
ATTGAAGATTTACTTTTTATATGTTGCAGGATGTTTTGATTGGAGATGCTTGTGTAAAGGTGAAGTACTAAAGTTCTTTGGCAGGGATCCTGGTTTTCCTCTCCTTTATCCTTTTTGCACAAAATACATTCAGCAATTTCATTAGCTTGATCTTGGACAGTAAAATGTTTTCAAATGAATGAGGATGCCTTGTTCTTTTATGATGCCTATATTCAGTCTTTCCTCTGTATCACTGTAACTCTAATATGCATAAAACAACACTTCAAACCCGTATATACATGTAGAAAGGAATAGCATGAAATGCATTCACATATTGCCTCAAAAAGAACAATAAAACCTTTGTCTTGCAGACTTCCTGTCTGGTCTATGAGTCATCAGCATCACATTGAGATTGGGATCACTGTTTTTCTTAAGTATCTTACTTGGCTACAATGAAACTTGAACTTCTGAATGGTAAAATTTAGGTAGTAGGACCAATCCAGATGTCATTGAAATATTAAATGATGGCTGAAAGTTTTTAAACATTATCAAATGTTTTGAGTTGCAATTATAGTAAAGAGCCTAGGCTACGGCCTGTAGAAGCATGTATAACTTATCATACTTTTATTAGATGGGAATTTAATCCCTCACCCCACCCCTCCCCTCACCCCTCCCCTCACCCCCCCTCCCCAAAAAGTATTAAGTATGGCTTTGAATTTTAACAGTCCATTTATGATGATAAATGAAGCGGAAAGACAGTTCTCTTTAGGTGCACAGTAATTTTTGCCACAATTTTTAGACATTGCCCATTGTTTTCATACTTTAATATCTTGATAGGGCTGAGACAATCATGCAAAATCACACTTTTCTTAAAACAGTACCCAGAATCTTTTCTCTTATTAATATCTTCAAATTTTGCCTGAATTTCTAAATTTGGTACATGTTAGATTAATTCAGAACTTTCACTAATTTTGATTTGATTTCATCACAATATGCCCAATAATTGTTATTTTCCAAAAAAATTGGGTTGCTAGCCATTAGTAGCCAACTTGACAATCCCCTGCCCCCACCCCTTTCCCTTTGTTTCTTAAGATTATGAGAATTGTTGTAAGCAATGAAAATTCGGTTCCGGCGGATTTTATCTGGCGGATTTTAACCTGGATCCGCAAAATCCGGTTCGGCGGATCAAAAATTTGGATCCGGTACATCCTATTTCTGAGTCAGGGGTATATTTTGAGAGTGAACCTGCGTTCTATATTTACTGCGTGTAACGTTTGGCCAATAATTTATTCAATCAGGCAAACAGTTGCCATAAATTTCATCTTTTCATAATTTTTATCATGTCATTCCTTTATTATTTTTCATCTTGATTTTCTGTTCTTTTTGACCAGTGTTGTTTGATTATTTTTACTGTTTTGTTATTTCTGCATTTCAATGTTAAAATTAACCAATATAGAAGCTACACTTGGGCCTTTCTTTAGGGTTTCATGTAATTTTGGTGGCGAAGATATATATTTGAAGTTTCAGAACAAAAGAGACTTAATATAAATCAAATTAAAAAAAAAATGGCAATGTTCAAAAAATAAACAAAATATTTTAATCCAATATATGAGGCATAGAAAAAGCACTAGTCGTACTAAGGTTTGCTAACTTAAATCTTAAGGGCTCCTTGACAGAAACATTTAGATGAGACCTTGCTGTAATTTGCTCATTACTCTTTAGGTCTTTGCAAATTGTAAGGTGGTATATATAGAGGACCCCACCACATTGCCCAAAACAAGTTTGTGGCAACAGTTCCTCAGAAACAGGCAAAATAAGAGGTTGCTTATTTTATAATTTGTCAAAAACGTTTCTCTCTCTTACCTCAAAAGTCCTTCAAAGTTCAGATCAAAAAATTTAAACCTCTGGTGGATTTGAAATGCCATCGTCATATGTTCTTGATAAACAAGGTTTAAGTCTGTTTCATCTTAAAAGCAGCCATGAAGAGACAGATACACAAATCTGGCTGCATGTTGCTGTTGCATGTTGCAAATTATTGAAAAAGATTGTAGAAACAAAATCTTTTTTCTCTTTTAATTTGATTTTCCTTGCAGTACGATTTTTGTTTGTGTGTCTCTTGTTTATTCCTCAATAAAGATTGTGCCAATATTTAAAGACCCATCCAATTATGTTCACAACTAAAATTTCAGAAATTTTTTCAAGTTTTATGTGAAAAATTTGAGCTGTTTACCAACATTGAGTATGTTGAAAAATAAGATTTTGTTCAGCTGTAATAACAAAATAAGATGTACAATTTTGAAACTTTTAAGTATTTGGTGTAGGCAGAAGACTGAAACAGAAAACAGATGTCCATAAACCGTTAATATTGCTTCTAGAAGAAAGTCAGTAGGTAGCAATGAATCAATGTCCCGGCAGGACTAAACCTTCATGTGAATCATAATATTGTTGGTTTAATTTTCAAATATGATGTGATTTAAAGTTTAAAGTGGAATTTGAGTAAATGAAAGGAAAGAATATAAGATACTCAAAATTTGATTATGTTTGTCTTTCTCCTTTTTTGTATGCATAAGTTTTAATCAATAATTGCATAATATAATAACATTGTATATTATGAAAATTTAGCCATTCTCTCTTTAGCAGGATCGTTAAATGATTTTCACTCATATTTAATGTAACTATTTTCAGAATGGGATATTGAAAACTGGTAGTACTGTACCTGTTTTGGTAGAAATTGATATTGGTGAAAATCCCAAGGCAGAATTCCAAATTTTGATACCGGTATCCTATAATCAGGTGGGAATTATTTTGCCAACTTTGCTGGATGAAAACATACTTGCCATGGAAAAAATGCATATTCCAGATCCACAATATTAATTAAGGTTAAGATTTTATTTAGAGCCCTATTTTTTTTTTAAATAGCAATGTTTTATAATGGTTAGTATTTTTGTCTTATGGTGGGGCTGCAACTGAAAAGTCTTATTTTGGTTTTAAATTAGGTACCCTCTAATTTATCCTGCTCGCAGTATCAATTTATCACAGGAAGCACCATTGCTCTGCTCTACTCCAAAGCCATATTCCTTCCCCTTCCATTTGTATCCTGTACTCTTCACCCTCACATCATCTCCTTTCCCACACCTATACCTATTTGTGCTGGAGGAAATTGATGTCTATAATTGGACCTGTTCAGCTAATGAGGATATAACTTGAGTTTGCAGACGCACAGTTTACGGATTTAAGCAGACATTGACACTTGAAGTTTACTTAACTTAAACGAGTTTCCGCACTGACAATAACAAATTACTGATGATTTTACATTTCGTACTACATTGATTTCACACCAAATTGTGGAATTTACTCTTGAGTTTCACAGGTTAAGAGTAGATAAGAAATGATTAATGTATTTCTGTCTCAAGCAAATTGAAGGACAAACTTTCTTCATGGCAGCAATTATCAATAAGTTGGCCCAATCAACTATTTCTCTCTGACATATAAACTTTAGGCGGCCATCCATATCAGAAAAAATTGTATGTGTGTGTGTGTGTGTGGGAGGGGAAGGGGTGGCCTTGCATACCATCCATTATCAGGAAAAAAGTGGGGGCAAGTTCCCCTTCAAATCCCACATACTCTTTATTTAATTAATGTGAGGGAACTTTGTAATATGGTGTAATGGGCATTTGACAATTTCATGGGACTATTTTCAAAACAGGAATCAAGTTGTAAATAAAATGTGCCCATAATTATCCAAGGAGTGATTTACATACGTTTTGACTTAGCCTAGTACAGATTTTCTTCCAATCTGATGGAATGCTTGCAGAAGGTCACCTACATGAAGCACATACAATATGTATGGGACTTTGTGGCAAGTGCCCCTTTCAAAAGTTTTAGACCCATTTATACCTACATTATCAAAAATATTTGATGTACTTTCCAAAACAAGCTCCCCATTGGAGAGAGGACTAAATGGCCCTTTATTATAACAAATTGATATGGTTAAAAGGTGCCTTGCCACCAATATACATATTTCCATCATTTTTATACAGATGAATATTTTTTAGAACATAGTCAAGGCAACCCCCGTTCTCCATTAAATCATTACCCCCAATCGATGCTGCCTACCCAGAGGAACATGGGGCCCAGGAAAATCTGGGCCCCATATCGGAAACATCTGAAGAGCAAAAAAATAAACTTACTTTTATATATTACTTTATTTTAATAACAAAGTATATTTTCAGATCATCGGCATGGCAACCCTTGACCTCCATTAATTTATTGGTCTTCCTTACCCTGGCCCCCAGACAGGATTGCTGGTCCCGGGTTCCCATGTCGGATCATTTTGAAAAGCAAAAAAAAAAAAAAAAAACCCTCACTTATTTCTGTTCCAGTTTTTCCCTATAAATTGTCAAGCGTGGGTTTTTGCCAATTTTGCTCCCTGTTCCAACCTACATTCCTTTTCTTAATTTTTAAGTGAGCCAGACCCCCCTCCCCTCACCCCATCTCAACGGTACTTCTGGCCCCCAATATCAAAACCATCGAAAGCCCTAAATCAGCTGATCATAATGTCAAAAGGAAACAGATTTTGGTCATAAATTATAGGCCTACTGATAAGAAATGTTGAACTTAAATAATGCATTTCTTTACAAACAATTACCAGTAACAATGGAGACAATGTAACCCACTTAAAATAAATCATATATAAAAGAAATAATCAAAAATAATATTTGTTTGGAAATCATCATCTGTCAGACTATTTCACTGTTCAGTCTATCATTGCGTTTGCCGATTAGGGCATCTGCAATCTGACATCATACAATGACAACATCAGGAGCCAATGGGAACGTGGGAAACCTCCGTGAAGTATTAACCTTGTTTCTGAAAAGTGACTGTAAGGAATTGGCGTGTATTTGCCGTGTTCCTGACTCAGGCGACAAAATTTAATGTAGGAAAGTGTGGAATCGTAAACAACATATTTTTACATCTTTTCTGTGATTTCTGCGAAGTATTTTTTTGTGTAAAATGGCTCTAAAAATGTAAGCCCTTATTTCCCCGTTTTTGTTAACGTTTTTCTGCTGTAAATTCACCCTTTTACTTTCTGTTATTAACCAAATTGATATTATTTTCCAAGAAACCTATCTTTTATTAACAATTTGCAAGTTAAATTGTATCTGTTAATATTATAGTCGTTAAGATATCAGTTTTAAAATGGTATGTTTTCTGCTTATTAAATATGCACATCGCGAAAAGCTATGTATGTGCTCCTAAGAGAATAAAGTTCTTTTAAGGCTCTGTGGACTGACTGTATGTGGCTAACTAACAATGTCAGCAACATTAGGGAATAATGTGAAAATGTGTGATACATCTGAAACTCTATGCAAATGCACTGACACTTTGGAGAATGTTACATTTAAAGGTTATTCAGATGAGTATTTTTCATTGGTCCAACAATATTCAAAATAAATTTCCCAATGCTTACTTTTTGTCACCAGAAATAATATAAAAGACATATAAACTTACAGTAATTCACACTGCACATTTATTTGCTATCATATGGACTTTTTATCTGGAAGATTAGAAAAGATCTTACTATAAGGCTGTTGGGGAGCCAATGTTTCATCCTGCATTTCTCGTTCTTTCTGCATCTGATACTCAGCATACGTTCCATGGTCTGGCAAATTCCATGCATCTTTGGATGTAATAACAGGAGCAGCCACATCAAATCCCAACTGAAAATGACTCCCCTGGCTGATGTCCTGGATCTCCTCATCCACCTCACGGAAAACATAAGGATCTTCACTGCGGGGATTCAGGATAACAGTCCGCCCCAGTGAATCTGTAATCACATGTCCTGCTGTTTTAATCTTTGCATCTTCAGGTTCCAGACCCAGCAACATGGTAAATGCCACTCTTGCGGCTCCTGCTTTGGCATCTTTCTTTGTTCTACCACGCCCTACAAAAAAACAGTGTAACAGTTTATTACCTCAAAAAGGATGGAGGGTATTCTGAATACTGGCACTTTTGAAAAAACTTTTAAAATGTTAATCTTAGCATTTAATGAAGAACTGCTGATACAGATACTTCACTAATAAGTTACTGTAGTTATGTTTCTATGACTGGGCAGTGGACTCCATATCGACATTAATTTTCAAAAGAAAAAACTGTTCCCAAAGAAACCCTAACAATGTTCAACAAGCTGTGATAATGTGTGATTATAAAACACTTAAAACAGAAAATTCCTGTTTTGGTTGTTGTGCTTCTCTTACAAACTATACCAATATCTCAGATTGTATCAGGTCAGGGTTTGACAATTTACCCTGAGAGCAACATCAGACATTGAACTCTGAACTTGTCTAGGAAGAACGTCCTGTTGCCCTAGTCTCTTTTTGTGTATAGATGTAACCTGATTGAACTATAAACTGGTTTTCCAGCAGGGAGACTATGCAAATGTTTACCAAAGTCAAATTGAACATTTGGTTACCTTAAGTTCCCTTTTACAACCCTGTATTACACCTTGTATATGATCTATAAATGGAACAGTGCACACACCTTTGATCCCATCCATCAGTCTGCAACTTTATTAAACTGTCATCCCAACACTCTACCACTTACCTAATATTCATGTGCATAATTCAATATAAAAAAAAAATAAAAACATAAATTCAAGTATTTGTACCCATAATTTTTTTTGTAGAGGTGTAAGCTTGGTAAAAATAACAGAGCATCAGCTTACCATTTCATAAGCTACAATGCCTCCATACTTGCTGTGTGTGTGCCTTTGTCTAATTGTCACAAAAATGTAGTGATCAGTCTTTTCATTGAAGACAGCAATTGAATCTTGTAATGCAATCACTTAAAGTTAAAGTCAAGAAAGTCCCAAGTAACAACAAGAGGAATTAAGTTATAAAGAGCTATAACGAATACAATTTCATTACCTTCTGAAATTAATACATTGATTGAACTAAGTCATCTTTTACATACCAGCAGGATAGTCTATGCCATTAATGACTGCTTTTGACCCAAACGATCCTGAAATAAAGCCTGATCCTCCAGCAATGGGCTGTTGTGCCAGATTAGGACTGCATTCTACAAATTTCAGATTAAATCTTTGTTTCTGGGCAAATTCGTTGATTGCCATGACAGGATTTTTAATGCCTTGTAGGAATTCTTGAATCAGTTCAGCATCGATCTAAATATCAAAAAAAGCACAAAAAAACTTTAATAAATAATAGCTCCATGAGTCAGTGGATAACACAAGAAATTATCTTTCAGTACTAATTGTACATTTTATCCATGTTCTACCATTGCAAAACAAACACCATATCGACACAAAATCAAACTGATGAAACTGCTACTTGACTCGCATAACTATTCAGCAAATTCCTTACAAAATGGAGCACACTGATAAGCATTCAGGTAAATGAGATCTTACTACATGACAAACACAATTCATATTTATTTGCTAAAACAACTGTAGATTATCTATTGATTCACATCTAATGTATACATGAACTTATCTCATAGTCATTCATTTGGATTATCTGACTTACTTCCTTTGGGTCAACACCTGATTGGATCATGGGGGTACATGTGTAACCGGCCGAAGCAGCAGCAGCCTGCAAATGAGAGCAGTCAACCACTGTGACTTTCTGGAATGGCTGCTGGTCGACATTCTGTGTCTGTCAATAAATATAAAAAAACATGACTTACAAATATAAATTTATAAAGAACTTGACAACTTTATTATCAGGAAACAGTAGACCATCAAAAATTCAATCAACGTAAGAAATAAATAAATTTATATGCAAAGATAACATTTAATGACATATAATAAGAATTAATTACACTTTACTTGAATATTGTACAAATAACAATAATTTTATCAAAATTGTTTAAACTTCATCAAATATTTAGGCCTAATCAATTGAAATATGAAAAATGCAAAATTGTTCATTTTACAGCTCAGTGAAGGAAAAGATGGAATTTGGCAGTTTTTATGTATCTGTAATGCACTTTCTTCTGTGCTCAACATCACTGTAAAAATTTATAAAACAATCCATTTGAAATACTAGTGTTTCTTGAGCATCTACTTCAGTTACTAAAACAAGAGAAATTTCAATATTTCATAGAAATAAAGTCACACAGAGTTGAAAAAATTATAAAATTTTCCACCGTTCTGAATAAAGGTGTCAAAAATCTTCCCATGAAAAAACTATTACTGCAGTATGCTTTCCTCTTTTGCAATTTAATATACTTTTCTCATCGCACAATTACATAGGGGCATTTTCAGAGCACATATTTACCATATAGACATACTGTTGATTACTCAAGAAATTTAAAAAGAAAAAAACAAATGCAAATTCCCGTGAGAATCATAGATTTTTTTTCAGGTCTGAAGTTTCAATACTTTAGAATGTGGCCATGGGAAAAGTTTGATTTCATTTCTTATGTCACAAAAAAAAAAAACTGTTCCCATACATTATAGACTACAAGGTAAAGAGTTATAACCAAGTCACAATTTTTGCAAGTCAAGTCAAGGCATTAGCGAGCAAATCAAGGCAAGGCATTAACGAGCAAGTCAAGTCATTTGTTTAGCAAGTTAAGTCAAGTCACAAGTAAAAACAAATGTGGTCAGTTACTCAAGTCAACAACTCTGCTACAAGGAACTGAACACATGAACACAGGTAAGCGAAGCCAAAAGGGAATACATTTTTATTGTTGAAAGTGAGATGAACAATAAAGAGGGAAGGAGTTTTGACAATATTTGCTAAAAAGTTTTTTGAAAGTTCTTTAGAAATGTTAAAAATGTCCAAATAGTTTTGTGATTGCACTGGTGGGCTCAACATACCTCAGTTGAATGTTTTGTAAGTTCCTAATAGCATACAGGTGTAACGTGGCCAACCTATACAGTACATACTGTAAGTGGCAAATTGTTCTTTAAACCATTTAAAAAATATTCCCGTGAACTCATTTTCATATATATGATAGAGGACTCTATAACAGAAACAAATTGGTGAAACTGAAGACATGATTCCATGTTGTCTTATTTCGTTTTGGAGTGCTAACATTCAAACCTTCACCATGTGCTGAAAAAGTGACCTTGCAGTGCAAAGTGTGATGTCATGATCATGATCCAAGATAATTCTTTATGTATCTCTGTAAATACAAATCTATTTTCCTTTCACTTAGAGTGTAAGGTACATTACCAAATAAGCAAAGTATGTTATTGTTAAGTAAATGTTACTGTAAATCCCACCTCAATAATTATTTCCAAGGATTCAGAAAGAGGCAATTAATTTTCATAGAAATACTGTTTATAAACACCGTTTTGGATCTACAACTATGAATCACATTCTACACAGCAAGGTCACTTTTCAACACACTGTGGTTTTTTTAAACTCCCAACAGAATAAAATATCAACATGGTTCTAACACCAATTTGTTTCTTTAATAGTCCTCTACCATATATGTACAAAAATGAAAATCATGTTCTTTTAATTTTAATTTAACCATCTTTTGAATTATTAGTTTAGTAACCTGTGCATGTTTTCTTAGCAGATTAAAATAAGCTTGATTATTAGCTATCATGTGTTTCAGAAAATTGCCATTCCAGCTGAAAAAGAACAGGCACACTGTCAATATTCCGTAATATTGTAATATCTGTAAATTGGATAAAATCATGCCTAGTCTTCCTACATGTAAGTAATCATATGCTGATTTTTAGTTATAACAGTTTCCTGTTTTATAGTACAGTATTTGCAAAAACAGATCAGGCATCAAATATCAGGCATGCCGAGTTGGTAAGAAAAATGAAGTAATTCTTGTACAAACAATTCCTGGGCAATATCCCCTCATTTTTTAAGCTTATTATTTTATTAGTAAACTGAACAACTTTGCTGCTGATCTCATGGGGAAAGTGACAGTAGACCTACTGGATAGACCTTTAGGTCCTTACTGAAAAGCCAGGGTGTGAGAAGTTGTATAACTTGGCCTTAAACACACACTTCTTGACATAGGTACAGTACCACATTGTATCTATAGGGTATAGTCTGACATTGAGTTCAAATAATGTGCAACTATTGTGTAATGATCTTTTGTTAAAACTTAAGTATCCTGAAATTCTGAGAATCGATTGTAAGTTACAGGCTACCCAAAAAATGAACAAAACAGGAAGATGACCGGTGTGCCAAACCACACTTCCTCTGTCCTTACAGAGCTTTTCTTTTCTGTTGTGGTCCTCAGGACATGGCAGGACTAGTATTGTAAAGTACATGCCGAAAATTCGGCATCTTTCATTCGCTCACTTGAAAATCTTAAAATAATTACAAATGTTCATAAATCAAATTAATGATTTTAAAATATTCTGAAAATGTAAAAACACTGCATTATTATTTTTTCCAAAGTAGGAATCGGGAGGTAGTAGAAACGTTGAAAATATTTTTTTAAATTCCATTGAAAGTCCATTATTTGTCAGACAGTACGATTATAGAAACAGGTAAGTAAAACGTGCCAGAATAACGATTATTTCTAGCCAATGAGCTGAAACAATGAACCCTATTGTAAATGCTGCGGAACTAAATGTAGGCTATGCGTTAATGATTTTGTGTTGTACAAGAAATGCAAACATCCTGGACTGGCGTACTTGAATATGTCAAAACAATGCATTCTTTGTGAATGCATAGAACCAGAATAGAACTCCCTGATAGAATTGATGGACTGGGCAGGAAATGGATTAAAGTTTATTGTGAAGTATGATTTTAAGGGCACTATCTAAATTAAACTTGTATTCAGTTGTTCTTGTGGTTATGAAATCCAAAACGGCAATAGAACTGGAAAAAATGTATATGCAATTGAGCCTTTATTGTCTTTATAACAAGGACATTCAACAACTGCCTTGCTTATGATGCCCGTACTAGCCAGGAATTTGAAAGAAAGGAGAAGAGAGGGGGAGGGGGTGGGGGGGGGGGGGTTTCGTTTCCTATAAAAGGGCAAAAGCCTAGAAAATTTGGGTGCTTATTATTTTGAAAGATTTCGAAAGGGCACTTTTCAACAAAAAGCTGTTCAGGAATTTGAAAGGTGGTTCGCTTTTCGTATAAAACTTGTTTAAAATTGTTAGCGTGGGTACGCCACTTTTCATCAGCTCACCATCACTTACACACTGTAATCTTGCAAACTGCCAAATTTGCCTGGGAAGAATCTATTTCAGGAGAACTAAGTTGCAGATCATCTTTATTCATTGTATCTATTTTATTTTATAGTAAATAAAAACCTACACCACTCTCTTTCTTAATTTCTTAATTACTATCCATACAGAAAAAATTAGATGGCACAACAGCCCTTTTTTAAAGGGTGTTTTTGTAGGTTATTACCAACAGCATTTAAGGTCATGCTTGTTTAAGTTACTGTACATCAACAAAGAAAACATCTGTTAACTCCTTTTTGGTATTATTTACAACTAACAAGTGTACAGACAAGTAGAGAGAAGAAGTTGGTTGAGATTTAAAAGCACCCTCACCCAACCTTACAGCCACCTCCATTCAGGCAGTTGTGGCCAATGATATCAGCCACACATGACTTGTCCATATCCTTAAAAACTTGTTCCAGCAAACCACAGCCACAAACTTACAGTACCTTAGCAAATAATGAAGGCCACTTATCTTAATTAAAATAATTACTCAACCACACAATATAATCCATTGCTATAATGATACTCAACACCAACTTCCACAACAACTCATGACCAACAGGAGAACAAATACAATGGAGCCATTGATAAGGGAAATTTGATTCTAATAACTTGTGGTTTTCAGAATGAAGAAAATAAAGAGGAAAAGTCTGCCAATCTGCTTATTTATCAGGTCGGTCTGACTGTTTGAAACTATAAGGAGCAGAATAACTAATGCAGTGCTGTTAACTCTATCATTTGAAATCTTACCCATTTATCCACAAACACTATCAATTAATTTAACCACAAGTTTTTTGTGAAGCAATTTCAAATTTATACTCACTTAACTCAGTTTTGTACATATTCAATGATGTGAAATAGTTATTCATATAAATTTCTGTATTTTAATAATATAAAGACACGTAGAAATTTATGAATGCATAGAGGTTCTATTACTTGTTATTTGATACATACAATGATTTTTATACTTGATCACACATAAACTAAATATTGAAAATAACATAAATTTATCTTTAAAACAAAGTTGCTTTATTCAGCAAATCAGCAAATAAAAAAAGTTGCTTTATTCAGCAAATGAAAAAAAAAAACACATTTGTAAGATACTGTATTTAAATAAATTTGAATCATAATTAAGAAGAGCTGATAAATTAAACATACTTTAAGAATAATAATAATTAAATTAAAACAATTCGCATTATGAAATTTTAGCAAGTCTAAAGAATATAAACATTAGAACAAAAAACAATCATGAAGAAAAAGAGGCACAAAGCATTATCAGAATATGAAATAAAATACCTTTGGGGTATAGCTGTATGCTGTGTGACTCATTTTGTATGGCAAGTTTCCTGCATAGTAAATAGAAGGGTCAGAGTTTTTACTGCAATATCTATATCGTTGAATAATGCTGTGTAAAACAGAGAGATGCAAAAGCACATAAATATTTTGTAACATTCTTCCGTATTGTGACAAATGAAATTATCACCTGTTATATTGATGTTAATTATAAAGTACAGTACATTGAAATGGCAACCATTGGACTACCCTATATGACGTATTAGGCGCCCATGCTTAAATAAGCGCCCACCCAACATTTTTGACTGGTAACATATCCCAACGTTAATAAATAATGATTGTTGTTTATATGTATATGTTATATACCTTTTTTGTATGCTTGCCTGAATCCCTATTGACATGGGCAAAAGAAATTTGTGGCAATTTCTATGAATAGGGATATCTTTCCATTTGTTTTGCCAAATTCGCACTGTATGCATGGGCACTTTAGGAAGAAAATCTGTGCCTAAAAAGCGGTGCAATTTTATTTTTGTAAGCGTACGTTGAATGCAGTACTTTAATAGTGGATAGGCTCTATATGAAAAAAAATTGTTGATTTTGTATTCTTATTAAAAATTTCTCATTCCTGTTCATGAAACTCTTAAAGATTGCAAGATTAATTCATTAACAATCCATTTCCTGCAAATATTTAAAAACATTTGTTTTTGTGAAAATTTGACACATAAAAATAGAACTCCCAAACAGTATGTGTCTTTAAAATGATATTCCATTTTTAATTTTATTTAGCAAAATCAATTTACAATTTATCATGAAATCAGAAATTTTGAGTGAAAATTTCATTCCAAAAATATGTTGACTGTTATTTAGCAATTTATCAATAAGTTAGGCATTTGACAGAGGCTACAAATTGTACAAACAAACAACTGTTTGAAAGTCTAATGCAGCTTTTAAAACAACTTCAATTTTTTGCAGGGAATGGATTGCTAAGGACATAAATCTATGTACTGAAAAGTAATAAACCCAAAACAGTACCTTGTGGTACACGGATAAAACCTGTTAGGAATCAGAGATTTTACCATCACAGACAACACGCTGGATGCGATTGTTGAAGAATGATGCAAACCAGGCCAGGAGATTTCCAACAATGCCATAGCCCAGGACTCCCAATTCCCGCCCAGCACTTAGTCAGATAAACATCTGACCGTAATTATACGCTATAGCCATTACATGACTGCGAATGGAGGATGTCTGACATCCGGGAATGTTGTGGTGCACGGCGACGTAACAATGCTTTTTTGACAATCTCGAACTTCAGTCAAAGGGGAAAACAAACAGTCAGTTATTATTGCAGTCAACGGGAGGAAAACTTTTTTTTGTCATTTTTCAACAAATACTAGACAGAATGTATTTTTCTTAACAAATGTTGTGTATTATTAGACAGTAGTTTACAACATATATGACTGAGACCGTTAATTTTCGCTGACTGGCTAAGGTGACATATTCATAAAAAATATCTCATTGACTGTAATAATAAAGTTTCCCCTTCAACTTGGCAAAACCGCACTGAGCCTGTACACGATTACGTCGAACCAACCACCTCAATACCACAGGTGTTCCTAACGTTATGACAACCTTTATCTTACTATATATATAAAGAAAGGTAGGAGTCTTTCTAACGCGACTATCGAACCGATATAAAAAAAAAAAAAATTTTTTTTTTTAACAATCACGAATCTTAATTACACTTTTTGACTCTACTTACATCTGCTGGAGACACCTTCTTCGTGTATAGCCACGGTATTTGTTAGTTTTTTCCTGATTAGATGTACAAACGATGAATTTTCTACCAAAATTACCATCAAGACAGTCTATCCGCCCAACAATTTGCTGCAAACTAAAGAAACATTGCAATGACGCCATGAAGAAGCAGCACTTCAATTACGTCATCGCAGCATTTCTTTAGTTTGCAGCATATTATTGGGCAGATAGATTGTCTTGACAGTAATTGTTTGTTTGTTTGTTTGATGAGGTCTTAACGGCACCACGACAACGAAGGTCAAATTGTGCCTGAGAGGTCAGATCATTTTAGAGGTAGTAAGGAAAGAGACCAGGGGAAGAATGAGAGAAATTCAAGAACAAAAGCCAGAAAGCTGTGATCGAGAGAGGAGGTGCATGGGTAAAACTAAAAACAGAGTAGAGAGGGGTGGAAGAGGAGGATTAAATATGATTGTAGAGGGATGTATGCTGGAGGAAGGAGACTATTTTATCTGGAGGATTTTTTTGGAAGAACTCAGCAATTGAGTTGTGGGGAGCGAGAGAAGCTCTGGGAAGGTTGTACAGGGGGCAAGCAAGGAGAACGTGATGGATTGTAAGGATGCAGTGGCAATTGTTACAGAGGGGTTGGGGAACCAATAAGGAGGTGGGAGGAGTGAGGTGGGTGTGACCAATTCTAAGACGGGTAATATGAACGTTGTCGATCGAGAAAGGTTGTTAATGGTGGATTTGATCGATTGTGGGCTGGATAACATGGAGTTTGTTATCAATTTGGAAGTTCCATAAGGTTTGCCAGCGGTCACTGAACAAGAGAAGCGATAAGCGGTTTGATGTCAGAGAGGGTTTTGGGAAAAGGGGAAGGGAGGAGGTTAAGGGGCAAGCTTAGCGGCTGTATCAGCCCTGTCATTGCCAGGATGCCAACATGGCTGGGTATCAGAAGAAAGAACACTTTTCCTGCAGAGGTGGGAGAAAAGAGTTTCCGGAGGAGGAGGTGGCAGGTGAGGTTATCCCATTTAAGATTGAGTAATGAAGTAAGAACAGCCTTTGAGTCAGAGAAATGGCAAAGTGACTAAGAGGAGAGTACTCAATAAAGTTGAGGCGAGGAGAATGGCCTTAGCCTCGGCTGAAAAGATGGATGAGTGGTCAGGAAGTCTGCTACTGAGGTGATGTCTTGGATGATGGCAGCAGCAGCTGTCTTGTTGCCTTCCTTGGAGCCATCAGTATAGATGGAGGTGTAATTTGAGAGTTGGACTTTGATTTGGTTGTGGAGATTGATGAAGAGATTAGGGTGAGTTTGAGATTTGTTATAAGTGGAGAGGTCTAGGTGGACAGAAGGAAGGGGTGGCCCAAGGCGGAAAAGTGGGCCAGGAATAGGTGCCGAGAGTGGCGGGGTTGATGCCAAGTTGAAAGAGGTCTGATTTAATGCGTAAGCTGAAGGGGGCGATAGGGTTTTAGTCCTATCAAAGAGGGAGGAGAAATTGGGGTACCTAATGAGGTTGTAAACAGGGTTCTGGGTGTTGGTGAGGACTCTAAAAGCATAGGAGAGGCTAAGCTTTTTACATCTAAGTAGAAAGGGGGGTTCGTTGGCTTCAACATGAAGGCTAGTGATTGGGGAGGTCCTGTAGGCTCCTAGACAAAGCCTGAGGGCTTCATTTTGGATGGTGTTAATGTGGTTGAGGTATGAGTTGTGAGCGACACAGTAAACAATATTGCCATAGTCAAGCTTGGCACGAATGGTGAGCCTGAAAATTTTGAGGAGAGCATAGCGGTTAGCTCCCCAAGTAGTGTTGAGAGCAGTCGGAGGAGGTTGGGAGCTATTGCATTTTAGTTTCAGGTTGGTGATGTGTGGCTTGTAGGTGAGCTTGGGGTCTAGAGTTAGACCAAAGGAACTTTGTGTTTTCAACTTTAGGGATGCGATTCCCATTGAGCACAAAGTTCGGGTTGGGGTGGAGGTTGTTGAAATGACAAAAGTGCATGCAGACTGTCTTGTCTTTGGAGAATCTAAAACCGTTATTGTTGCTCCAGACTTGCAGCTGATTGAGGCTGGTTTGAAGCCTATTTTCAACAATAGGAAAGCTAGGGGAGGAGTAGAAGATGGTGAAGTCATCCACGTAGAGGGTACGTTTGATGCTGGGGCCAAGGTCATTCCGATGTCATTAATGCTCAGGTTGAAGAGAGTGGGAGAGGATGCTGCCTTGGGGCGCCCTCTTCTTGGGGTACGGCTTGGAGAGGGTGTGGTGTCGAACTTGGAACTGCCTGGGTGAGAGGAAGTTTTGAATAAAGATGGGGAGGTGGCCTCTGAGGCCAATGGTGTGAAGTTTCGGGTAATGCCGTATTTCCAAGTAGTGTCGAAAGCTTTCGAGGTCAAAAATATGGCAATGAGGTGTTCCTTTTTGCAAAGGATTCCCGGATAGCGGTGTCGAAGCGTAATTAACTGGTCTAGGGTATTGCGACGTTTTGGGGAAGCCGCTTTGTGAGGAGAGGATTCTGTTGGTCTCGAGGAACCAGTTTAGTCTCTGATTAATGATCTTTTCCATAATTTTACAGAGACAGCAAGTAAGGGCGATGGGTCGGTAGCTGGTGGGGACGGTGCTATCCTTCCCGGTTTAAGGAGGGGATGACAATAGCTGTCCTCCAGATAGGGGAAAGGAGTGTGAGGACCAAATGTGGTTGAAGATGGTGAGTAGGGTAGTGGTGGCTTTGATGGGGAGGTGTTTCAGAAACTGATAGGGGATGTTATCTGGGCCCTTGGAGGTGCAGCCAGCGTCGCTGATGGCTTAGTTTAATTCAGAAAGAGTGAGAGGGGTGTTGTAGCTTTGGAGTTGTCAGAGGGAAAAGTGATTCTCCGGGCTTCATCATAAGCTTTTTTGATTTTGAAAGCATTGGAGTAGTTGGTCGAGGCCGAGATGTTGCTGAAAGAGGCGGCGAGGTGGTCAACGATGTCTTTTTGCGGTGAGAAGGTCTCCATTCCAAGAGAGATGGGAGATGGAAGATTTGCCTACTCTGCCGTGGAAGCTGTTAACCATTCTCCAAATCTTCTTAGTGGGGTGTTGGTGGTGAGAGAAGAGATAAAGTTGTTCCAAGTGTTGGTTTTACTGTCCTTGATAGTGCGTCTGGCCTTGGCACGGCTGATCAAAGAGGTTAAGGTTATGGGTGGTCGGGTTAGTTTTAAAGTTCCTGAGGGCTCTTTTCCTGTTCTTGATGGCGGTTTTGCAGTCATCTGAGAACCAGGGGTTGGGGGATGATTTTGGGGTTTGGAGGTTTTGGGAATTGAGCAGGTGGCGATGTTGATAAGGATATTACTGAAGTTAGACATGGGATCCTCATCCTCGAGAAGATGGGGGAGAGGTGGAGTCACAGAGGGTTTCAAAAAGGGACCAGTCAGCCTTGCCGAGGTTCCAGTTGGGGTGTGCTCAGTGGGGATTTGAAGATTGGAGTGTATAAGAAGAGGGTAATGATCACTACCACAGAGGTCAGCAGTGACTCTCCAACTAAAGTCAGGGAGGAGGTTAGGGGAACAGATAGACAGGTCAATACAGGTGAGAGAGCCTGTGGCAGGATGAAGGTAGGTCGGGGAGTTAGTGTTCAGTAAGGACAGGCTGTGCTGACGGAGAGCGATTTCGATGAACTTGCCTCTAGGGGTGGTGGTATTAGAGCCCCACAGAGGGTTGTGAGCGTTGAAGTCACCAAGAAGGATGAAGGGGTGGGAAGCTGAGAGATGAGGTTGTTAAGGCTGGTTGGTTGAATGTTGGTGTTGGGAGGAGATAGATATTGCAGAGAGTGAAAGTTTTGTGGAGGGAGATAGAAATACAGATGGCCTGAAGGTCGGTGTGCACACGAACAGGGCTGTGTGGGATATCGTGTCTAACGAGAATGGAGACGCCACCACAGGCCCTGTCAGCATCCACTTGATGTTTGTGATAGCAAGCAAAGTTGTTAAGGGAGTAATGGTCCGTGGTTTTCAAGAAAGTTTCTTGTAGGCAGAAGACGACCGGGTTGAAGGTGGAGGCCAGAAGGTCGATTTCTTCAGAATTGGCCTTAAGGCAAGGTATTCACTCAATTTTGGTCAAAAAGGGTCAAAAATCCATTTTTTTCTTTTTAATTCTATTTGAAAGTATGATATCTCTTCTTTTAATTTATATAGGTTGTGATAGTCAACTCCTCTTAGAAATGTATAAAAATTAGAGTCAAAAAGGAAAAAGAAACTCCAGAAAATACATTTTCCACCAAATTTTCATGACATTTTTACACTCAAAATACATAAAATTGAATATTTCCACTTTTACTCAACCAATTTTCATCATCTAAACACCAACATACAGCTTTAAATACAAGGAAAAAGCCTCTGTTTTCACAGTTATTTCTCCTAGACCTATACCAATGATATCAAATGACAACTCCTGGTCAAAGCAAGGATTTATAAATGCATCAATCTTTATTTTTAGCCACATCCTGTCTAGTTTGGATCAAAGATAATTGAGTGACAGTAGAGGGTTTGTTTGTTTATTTTATAGTAGAAACACTCTCTCACATCAGCTGTTATCTCATTTGTAATTGTGACTAACTGCATCATAAGTATTGTTTAGTATTGAAGTAAGTGAAGTTTTTTTTTTGCTAAAATGCCCAAGAAAAGGAAGAGAAAGTTTTTTGGAAATAGGTTTACAGGACCAATAAAAGTAAGGAAAACAGAAGATAGTGGGGAGAATCCCAGCACTGGGGCTAAATCAACAGACTCTAAAGCTTCAACTGAAACTGAAACTTCTGGTATTTCAACATCTTTTGAAAAAATAAGAAAGTCCAAGTTAGATTCAGAAAGCCCAACATTTGCAGAAATAACAGGGAATAGGATTGTGGATGTTGAACTTTTTAATTCTTTGGTTAGTTCATTTCCATGTCCTTTATGTTATGGAAGGAAAGGATTTCTTTCAACGATGGTGACTTGGCTAAAGTTCAAGGTTTTTCCAAAATGGGAATTGAACCGGGATTTCATACTCGAAAGTTTTTGAAAAATTGCGATGATCGTCGGATAAAAAAGGCAGAAAAACAGTCTTCTACAAAGCAAAAAGAGGAGAGAAAAGCTAAATCTATCAAGAAAAAGGCAACAGAACAAGCACTGGCTGTACAGGAAGGCAATTTGTATGAAGCAGGGGCATTTTAACAGGGAAATTTGTGACGGAAAGGATGTAAATGTGACATGCAACTTTTTTGACTTACGTGTGCACAACGTTTTTGCCGTTTTCTCGGAATTGAATTTTCATTGGAAAGACAATCTTTGAAAATAAACTACTCCCTCATTTTCATCCAATTAGCATGAAATTTGGCATACATCTTTAATTTCCATATCTAAACATCCTCCGCTACAATTAAGGTACCCTATACTTATTTTTTGAGAAAAAATGGTCCTGAATATTTAATGAGGTACAAATTTTTTACATTTTTATGATTACTGAAACAAAATTATCCATAACTTAAAATATCTGTCATGTTTGTACACCATTGTAGTCTAATTCATTTATACAGCTTTCTTCCATATCTGTAGCAAATTTCATGGACCTACCCTTGTACTTTTTGAGTTATATGAATTTGAAATAATGCACTTTTGGAATAACAGCCATTTTGATTGACCTCATTAATATGCATGAATGGGGTCAATGTCATTATAAAAAAAATTCTTTTTGCATAACCTTTCTAGTATCCAAATATCATCTTTGTGGATGCTTTAGTTCAGAATATAGAAATTGAGTGGATACCTTGCCTTAAGGCTCCTAATGTTCCATTGACAGTAATATGGTGGAAAATTCATCGTTTGTACCTCTAATCGGGGAAAAACTAACAAATACCATGGCTTAAGTTATACACGAAGAAGGGAGTCTCCAGCAAATGTGAGTAGAGTCAAAAAGTGTAATCATGATTCGTGAGTGGTCAAAAAAAAAGGAATTTTCATATACGGTTCGATAGTCGCGTTAGAAAGAGTCCTACCTTTCTTTTATAATATATACATATATATATAGGCCTAGTAAGCATATAGCCTATAGGTTGCCATAACGTTAGGAACACCTGTGCTCAATACTGGGTCAGACATCAGCCTATGGATATGGAAATCGCTACATTGACTCAGCATAGTCGCGCCGCAGAATACTTGCGGCGCACTCCTGTTTTGCGAACATTTTCCAAGAAATTTGTACTTTTTTCCTCATTGATTTTAACCTGCAAAAATTAGCTACATAACTAAAAAAGCTTCTAGTATGTAACTCCTAATCTTTCAAACTTAGGCACATAAAAAAACATTCAATAACTATGAAATAAAACCCGTAAAAAGAAGAAACTTTCACCTACCTCAGTTGTTAGCTTCTCATGTCATAATATCATATAATCGTGAGCGTTGAAGTGAATGTACCTAATTATTTTAAAATCAATCAAACTCGAGCGTGAAAATTGAACGCGGGCATTAAAAAAAAAAAAAAAAATCGTGAGTGCGTCCAAAAACAAGTACAAAATTGTGTGCACGCGAACAATTATCATTTAGAATTGCATGTTTCACACACTATATTCAAAACCTAGGGAAAAAATGGAGTATATGAATGAGGAGAAAGTTAAAAAGCTATATGACGAGATTAATGGCAAATACAGGTTTAATTTTAACGAAATATGTTGTAAGCGAAAATTGCTGGCTCCCTCCTCAGGAGGAGCTGATGGTAATGTTGGATAAATGCTGCCAATAACATTCATAGCTATTTTAATAGTAATGTCACTTCAATTGATAAATCATTATTATGTATGAGTTGGCCATAGCCATCACGCACCTGGTATTCAACACATCTCTTGCAAAAGGATGCACCATGGGGTGTGAATATGTTACGTGAATAGTTTCCCCTACTTCTTCATTAACTTTAATTTTTTTCAGTCTATTGTTAGGACGCCCTCAAAAAAGTTTTGAGTGACATCTAATTCCAGAAGATGAATACATATAACAAGATTTCTTAAAATGGGAGGGACGTAATCACTCGTGAGATTCATTCCCAAGAAAAATAAAAAGTTACTGCTGAATTTGACTTCGCAAGTAGCCGGTATAACTAATTTGATTTGTAAAGTGCTTTGTTCTAAGAATATACCTCCTCTTCCTTCTCTTTATATCTCCTTATCAGCTCTTTTCTTGGGTGTATTGAAAGTATAGAAGCCTGGTTCAATGGTTACTCTTTTAATCTGCTTACTCTCTGAATATCTAATTTCTAAAAATCCACGCTCCTTCAAGTTATACCAACCGTTGGTGAAGAACACATCTGTGATACCAACCTCTTCTATTTGAAGAGGGGTTTCTAGGTTTCTTGGTTTTCCGGTGACTAGATAGGTGCTGTAATACATCGATCATTTTAATAGCAATGTAACTTCAATGGGGAGATTGTGGTTATTGAAAGGTTTACAATTGTTTCGTACTTCTAAGGTGATGGTATTCAGCACATCATTCGCAAGTCGATGCATTTTTGGATGACTATATCGCAAATGAGTCATTCGACCTATATCAGTCCTAAACACAAGAAATTTACCAAGTCTATCCGTGGGATGCCTATCAACAAGGTTATGCGAAACATCTAACTCCCGGAGGTGAATGCTTTAGGTAAGATTCATCACAAGAGGAGGTACATGATCGCTCCTATATACACCTGGCTTCATTACCTTATTTTCATTAGTAAGTTCGAATCCCAATAGCTCTAAGAGATTTTCACTTAAAATAAGCGCAGTCCCATCTCACACAGTTATACGGATCAGTACTACGAGATTTCACTTTAAATAAGCGCAGTCCCATCTCACACAGTTATACGGATCAGTACTACCCCCACATTATTTTAGATTATCCCTTTATCTAATCTTCTTTTAATCATATTGAAATTATACAGGCCTGCCTCAACCCTAGTTAACTTTGTCTTTTTACTATCAATTAACAAAACAGTCATCTTCCCATCCTTATCAGGGTTATACCAACCACTGGTAAAACACACATTGATTCCCACTTCGTTTACTTGGAGCGGAAATTGGAGATTGGTGGGTTCTCCGGTGACGATATGCGTTCTGTAATACATCGTAGTATTAAATATCATAGATTAAATTTGACCGTCTGGATACCCATGCGATAAGTGCACCATCCACCGCAAGCATAAGTGCCCATAAGTGACTCCCTACCTTTGTGAATATATCACCAATTAGATTGAAAAGCAAAGAAAGGGCACCACCAATGATACCCGGTAGAGCTGCACCGAGCCATTTACCAAAACGTTTCATCACCTGACCCAGTGCTTTGACAACATTATCTGGCGGCGGCGTCGACTGTGGTGTTGGCACGGGAACCACAGGTTCTCCCAACTCAAGTGCCAGTATGATAGTGGATATTATAAATCCTAATGCGGTTATAATGAAAGCAATCGTCACACCATGTTTTCGAAACAACTTAATCAATTTTTCTTTCAGAGAAAGGTCACTATATACAAGCTCACGGGCAAGGTCACGTATCTATCGTACATGAGACTTCAGATCACCACGAAAGTGTGTTTATGCTAGTCTGTAGGGCGCCCCTCATTCCATCCAGCTGTTCAATCTCTCTGCGTATACTTGTCTTTTTGTCTTTATCGCTAGTTGCTTCGAGGCGGTCTCTTGCCTCTTCGAGTTGTTGGTCAGTTTCCACAAGCTTGCTTTCTTGAGCTGAAAATGTTCCTCGCATAGTTCTAAGCTGCCTGTCGAGTCCCCATGAGCTCCCGTAGGGGTAATGGGGGAGCATCAGTCTGAACAGCTGCAACTGCTTTCCCTATTAATCGTTCGATATCATCCAACAGTGCAGTTACAGCAGGATCTGTGCCATCAAGGACGTTAGACGCCGTATTCTCTATTTCGGTAGCAGCATTTTGTCTACCATCAAATAATTCCCTGATTGCCCCCTTCCCTCCTCTTTGTGACTTGATTGTTAATACAGTGATCCATCCATCAGTTCAAATTTTGTTGAGGCGGATATCACTACCCCTGTGTGTAAGATACAAATTATGTTCTGAATCTAACTTAAATAGATCATATTTTGGAGTACCAGCTATTTTCATATCAGCGTAAAATTTGTCTACAAGCTGAATGTCAACTTCACGTTGTTGTTCTGCAATAGACAGACCAACAACACCAACGCTAGTTTCAGCCGCAGTGGGTATATCGGGAAGGAAATCATCGGCTACGCCAAAATCATCAAAGTATGGGTCATCAACCGGGTTATCAGCTAGATCATCCCCCAAATCATCCATTGGTATATACTCCTCCATTGTTATTATATCACAAATTTTAATTTCAATTTAGCAGGAAATAAGCAGATCATATTCCAATCGTAGCAATTGTAATAAAAGCCAACTCATGGTTGTGTTATTGAGGGGATGGTAAATAGAAGTCTTCTAGACGAGGCTCCGAATCTAGTTGAATAGAGTCTGCACCATAATTCTGGTTGTAAAATCTCATTGCATCATCAATTGCATCATTTCTGAAGGTCTGTACAGCACGTCTTTCTGCCATAAGTCTTTTATTCATCCTATCTAGCTTCTCTTGCCTATCACGGGCCCATTAAATTTGAACTGTCTGCAGCTTTTCCACAGCCTTATCATGACGCGTACGTTCTTCCTGTGCAGCAGGGTCCTTGGCAAGCTGACTAAATACAAAGTTTGAACCTGAAAATGCTAGGGCGTTTACTAAAGCCCCACCAACAAGCAAGGCAACCGTAGCCATCATCTATGAGACACATATATTTGATTGGGTGGTGTAGTAACGATTTTATCAGGAATGATACCTTGGGAAACTAGCCACTCACGAGTCATAGTAGCTGCTGTAAAGTCCAATGTAAGGAGGGCTACATCACGAGGTTTCATCACTAATGAGGGTGGTGGCTTCAAGCTTTTCATAACAACACTTCCTAGGACTGCATAGCCCGTGGCTAATAAAGCTATTGTTCCGCCCTGGTACAAGGAATTGATAATTTGGTTAAGCTGCGTCATTGTTTAGTATATATAACCATCTGCGGTTATCTTCAATTGGTTTGCAGGCATGGTGGGGAGGGGACTGGGTGGGCTAGGTGTATGACGATTTTGAGCTAAAACGACAGCAGCAACTACGACAGCAACAGCTAGTATACCCCACCAAATATCCCAAGAAGCCCTAGGTGGATCTGTCCCTGCATCCGCTGCCCGCTGAGGTTTCTTCATTTTCTGAAGTTCCCCTTCAAAACGCTCGGTCTCCTTCGAATGCGGGGCATCCATTGTTATCCGTGCCTTGCGTGTCTCCCAGGCACGTTTCCCGGATCCCATGCTCTTGGGATTTTTCAACCTCTGTATTTCCATTGATTATATCCTTTCTTTTTGTATATTCAATAAGTCGTCCAGTTGTAAGAAGCATACTTACTGGTGCAATCCAGAACCCCATTTATGAAATAGACCGCAACTAATACTTCTTAATGCAGTGTTTATAAAAGGATCTTCTTCTATAGGTCTATAGCAAGGGCCTAGCTGCTCACTGTCAATGTTAAATATACTGGCTGCTGCACGCGCATATATATTTATTGCTGTTTTCCCCACGCTTTTAGTCATTTTATCACCAAGACGGACCTCATGTTATTATTATTGTTATTATTATTGTTATTATTATTATTATTATTATTATTATTATTATTATTATTATTATTATTATTATTATTATTATTATTATTATTATTATTATTATTATTATTATTATTATTATTATTATTATTATTATTATTATTATTATTATTATTATTATTATTATTATTATTATTATTATTATTATTAACAATATTATTATTATTATTATTATTATTATTATTATTATTTTATTATTATTATTATTATTATTATTATTATTATTATTATTATTATTATTATTATTATTATTATTATTATTATTATTATTATTATTATTATTATTATTATTATTATTATTATTATTATTATACCAAATATTATAGTGCTCAAATTCATGAAAAAACATGCTTATAAGCACTGTACAGGAAATATAAAATAAATTAATATAATTAGAAATTCTAGTCCATATGCTAACTTAAATAGATGTGATTTTAATAAAGATTTAAAAGTGTTCAAATCTGAACAGTCTCGGACATCACTTGGACTGTTGGAAGGCTGTTCCAGAGTGCTGATGCTATTGTTCTAAAAGATTTGTCACCATAACTGACAGTTATACAGTATGCAATTGTCCCACATATGCACCCGACATCTCTTGAAGCTGTTGAGATGAAATATGCTTCCCTATAGTCCATTGACATGCCTCCATGGATGACGGCAGCTAGCTGGGTGTGATGATCATCTTGTGATGGCTCTTGCGATGGCTCACCTAGTGTTTCTATAAGACTTTCGATATTCATTATGACTTTACAAACACGCAATACAATGGGATAAATATACCACAGATGTAGTGCGAGTATGATTAATAATAATGCTGTGTTCAACATGGCGCTGGACATTACTGAACTATTACTAAGCACTAAGTATTACTATGTATTACTTAACCATTACTATGTATTACTTAACTATTATATGTATTACTTAACTATTACTATGTATTACTTAACTATTACTATGCATTACTGAACTATTACTTTGTATTACTTAACTATTACTATGTATTACGTAACTATTATTATGTATTACTTAACTATTACTATGTATTACTTAACTCTTACTATGTACTTGATTATTACTATGTATTACTTGACTATTAATTATTACTATGTATTACTTAACTATTACTATGTATTACTGAACTATTAACTATTACTATGTATTACTTAACTATTACTATGTATTACTTAACTATTACTATGTATTACTTAACTATTACTATGTATTACTTAACCAATACTATGTATTACGTAACTATTACTATGTATTACTTAACCATTACTATGTATTACTTAATTATTACTATGTATTACTTAACTATTACTATGTATTACTTAACTATTGATATGTATTACTTAACTATTACTATGTTATACTTAACCATTATTATGTATTACTTACTCAATTGTGTACTCAAAAGGTGGTCCACTTTTTAACACAAGTTTAGCATACTTTGTACTTGATAGCTTATCACGGATTTCTTGCCACTTTCCTTGTGGAATACCACTGTTTTCTTTCATAACTAGATCAAAGCAATGAGCTGACTTGCAGTAAAATAAAGCAATCCACTCAGTCTGTTCACGTACATCAGTAACAACAGAGCTCCATTTTTGACTTAACACCAATAGCGAAGTGCTGATTATGTCTACCTGAAAAAGCCAAATTGGATAATGCTCTCCTTTTTTCAAAGGTCACTTTCTGCTGAACAATCATCTGCAGAGCAATCATCGAATATGTAGAGGGTCATAGGCGTAGGAGGCCAACAAAATATTTCTGTGAAAATTCGGGCAATATTCTGAGAATTTTTCGGGCACCTACCCTGGCGGTGGCACTTAACATAAACCGTTGGGACGTATCCGCGTTATGAAAATCGCGGGAAAAGGGGGAAATTTTCACAACAAACGCGGACCGCGAATTAGCAACAAAGGTACTTGAAAAAAGTGGTCCGCGATTTCAAAAGAAAGGGGTGTTGAACCTTTGGGTAGAATACTTCATCCCACTTATTTCCACAAGGTAATTTTACCGGCCGGCGGTCACTTAAGGCCTAAAATCAGTGCCTAATTTCACGCCCTTGTTGGAAAGCTATAGTCATATCAATTAGTTTGCTACTTCAACATCGAACGCCGTTCAAAGCCGTTCTACGCCAGATGACTCGTATAATCAAAGCATTGCTCACACTATCGGAGGATCCAGACCCAAAGACTTATTCTGATAGTCGGGCACTTCTAAATGCTGTATGTGATTTTGAGTTTGTTTTTAGTTTAAAGTTGATACTATCGAATACTAGCAGCCTTAGTCAGTACCATCAGGGAAAGACGGTGGATGTAATATCGGCATTCAAGACAAACACTCAAAAATAGTAGAAATGATGATTTTTTTTTGGGGATGTAAGGGGTGGGGTGGGTAGTTTATGCTAAAATTAAAGAAGTTAAGCTCTCCAGAGTTTTTTTGCATACATATTGTATATGCATCCACACAAGATAACTGTATTTCAACAATTCAAATATTTGTAAACTCAATTGTATAAATATTGTTATAGTAAATATGAACCAAATAAATAAAGCAAATGTTTGAACTTGTTTGGAAACAGCTGAACTCCTTGGTAACAACATCAAAGAATGTATAGCGGATACAGACTATGAATTCAAGGAGCCAAAGCTTCCAAGAGCACGTAAGCCCCCTCGTCGACTTGAGGTTCTCATGGGGACAACAGGAGCTGGCGAAGCACAGCAGTACACCACTCCACGAGATTAATTTCGTCTCGATGCTTATTTTTGTAGCATAGATAAAGTGGTTTCCGAGATGGAATTGGGGTTTGATATGGATGACCAGAACGTACTTTGTGCCCCAGGTGACATTGTATTAAATGAAGCTACAACTGCAAGTAGTTATGATAAAGTAGCAGGATATTATGATTTAGTTCGAGACATTTTCGAAGCTGAAAAGAAGAGTTTCATTAACTGTAGAAAATAAACTAAGCAAATCATTCAGCAAATGTTGTGGAATATATGTACGCGTACGACCAATATGACATTTTGTGTACATGTTATAAGTGTGCATGCATTCTTGCAACTATCCCAGCAACGCCGTGTTCTGTCGAGAGGGCCTTCAGCGGCCTACGCAGATTAAACACATATTTACGAAACACTACCTGACTACGGGGCAACAAAGACTCCATAACCTTGCAATTCTGAATATTGAACGAGAGTTTACGAACAGAATAATGCAAGAACAAATGGAAGGCATTATAAATATTTTTGAAAGCAGGCGGGGCAGAAATTCTTACTTTCATTGAGAACTTTTTTTACAGCTAACGATTCAACCAGTCATGCATAATATGCACAACTGTTTGAGGGGATTTTTCGTGATGAAATGTCTGGTGATTAGAATGGCACCAGCACCTATATATTTGGTAATTCACCAGTGTGTTTTTCAATGGTTAAATTTATATTATTATTATCATCATCATTATCATTGTAATGACTTTCACAAAAATTATAACCAATATGGAAGGGTAATACGGCAAATGATTGTATGTAATTAGCATGCAATGTAATAACCGATGCATGCCTATATGGACAAGGCGTAACTTCAGGAGGGGGAGGGGGTGGCAGGGGAAACCGCCCGGACCGGGTCCAAGGATGCCCGCAGGCAGCAGGCCCCGAAAAAATATGTAGAGTTCGAATCCTGCACCTTTGGTTCCCATAAGTTAAAAAATCATTGTCTGGGCCAAAATCAGCTTGTAAAAACATTTTTATTCCATTTTTTGTAAATAACAATTTAGATTAATAAAATCAAGGGAAAAGATGATTTTTTTTCTTTCGATTTTTAAAGCCATTTCCTGCAGTCTTGGAGGCATTTTCCCAAAATTTTCAACCAAGGTGGCGCAAAGCGTAGCTTTTGTTTTTATAATGATTTTACCCACTTGATACCAAGGGGCCCGCAGTATCCCTCTTGCCTCCCCCCCCCCTTCCCGCCCGCAGAATCCTAGTTACGCCACTGCCATTATGATATGTGCATTAACATGTTGAAAATTTGGGGTTATATTTTTCAGGCAAGTCGTTAAAGCCCCCATCAAATCAAATTGGGCTCCAACACCCATGTAGAGGGTAGGTATACCTTGGTAGAGCTTGCCTATGATTTCAAGATTTTTTTGCAATTTATCTCCAAAGGGATCTAGAAAGAAGACATTGCAGTCGTCAGAGGGGGACTCGCTTTGTTAGTGTGTTTGATTGTAAGACCAGGTAGGGCATAATAAGAAAATTCTTGCAAATACGCCTGAATAGCTGGTTTCTAAGAGGTTCAACACATACTGCGTCTTTCCAGAGCCTGTTTTACCACATATAATCGCAGTGTGGGGATCTCTTGGTAAGTCCATTTTTCATATAGGTTTTACATCAAACTCCACACTCTGGCTAGGCGACCGTTCTTGATGACTAGTTGTTTATACGAGAGGACGAAGTAGCACATTATCACTGTACTTTCCTCTGCAGGAGTGCGGTTGATCTCCAGAATCATGCCTACGCTGCCGTTGCCCAGCTTACGACCGTTACCATGTAGAGCATCATCATCGGTGCTGCGCAGATCAAGAACAAGTGCGTAGTGATTTTGGAGATATTTTGATAAACGGATGTGATGTAGACCGATATCCTTAGCAACTAATCCTACCTCAGAATTGAGGCCCTCGCCCGCGGACATTCTACTTGAGCCGAAAACCTTCTTAGCCTCGTCCCAGTACTGGTATGGGAGAACGCCTTGGGCATATAGCTGGTTAGGAACACCTTCAATGGTTACACTGACTTTAGTGATGTCGGGGTTCATGAAAGTCTCAGGTTTTCGTGCAAATCCACCATCATCAACTGGTTTGGCGAACAACAGGACAACACCGCTGATACTGTGTCGAGGTTAATTTAGAGGGATAGTCCACACAGAGCTAGTGAGGTCTAGCATTTCTCTCCGGTGCCTCTGTATATCTGTATAGTTTACCGGGTACTCATTCAACATTTTATTTCGGATCTCTGCTGCAAGGCTCGCTTGATTCACAACATCAAATTCCAGAGTCAGATTCTTCAGAGTGTAGGAAGCGTTGGTGTCATCGTTTGCAATGATAACTTTCTCGTTAGGTGCAAAGTATATGATGTAATCAAACCAATCGTGCAGACCTGAGGGGTGAAATGGGGAGTGACCACTCAAGAGAATAAAATTTAATGGTAAAGCAAATCTATTGCCAAAGCTTTAGCAACCGCGTTGTCGTCACTATTATTATCAGCTTTATCACCAGCACCTACACGAATTTTCAAACAAATTTCTCCGCATATGCCCTGGTAGTTGGCGTTATCTTTCGCGTTATAGGAGAGCCATAGGTCTGCAAAGTTGTAGAACACATCTGCGCTGTCCAAACTCATAACAACCTCACCTCCAAAATTTACATCTAGTTTGCTCACAATGTTGCAGCCTATGTTTTTGACAATAGTGCGATTCACATCTGTGCTTTTCAGAGTGATGTTGAAGGCCAGCCTGACCGTGCCTGGGACAATGACATCATGATGCTGCAGCTCCGGGAATTTGACAATCACATTATTACCTGCTGTGGCCGTTAAGGTATCAAGAGTAACTTGATTAGTTGTACGTACACCTTTCACACCCAGACCTGTGCGGGTCCTTCGTGTCTGCGTGTAGGCGCTTGTTTATTTCCGTAATTCATTGCCATATTGAATATGTATGTAGGTGTCTAATATAAGATGGAACTAGCGGAGATACATTATAGCACTCATGGGTATTGGAGAGGAACTCCAGCTATTAAGAAACTTGCAAAAGCTGCAAAGGTGTCTGAAGATGATCCCCAGGCTTGGCTAAATAAAGCAGGCAATGTGGCAGATCTACCTACCTCCTCCCCGCTATATACTACAACCTAAGTTCGAAATTTCCACACCAAATCAAGCTGACCTCTTGTTTCTACCACAGGACAAAGTTGGACGCAAGACGTATAAATATGCGTTAGTTGTGGTCGATGTTGCCAGTCGGTATAAAGAGGCCGAGCCTTTAAGTGTGAAGTATTCAACAGAGATTGCTTCTGCATTTACCCGCATCTATAATCGTAGTCCACTCGATTGGCCGAAACTACTTTAGGTGGATCCAGGGCGTGAGTTTATGGGTTCTGTAACTAACACATTGGAGAAGCATGGTGTTGAAGTGAGACGTGGAATCCCAGACGTTCATCGCGATCAAGCTTTTGCAGAGCGGTTTGTTCGTACACTAGCAGAACGGTTGTTCGGACATCAGTATGTTCAGGAAATGAAATTGCCAAAAGGGGAGAGATTGACAGAATGGGTAGAGAGACTACCTGCCGTTGTTTCAGCTTTGAACAACGAAGTCACACGACTGATTGGGAAGAAGCCTGTTAATGCTATCAAAGCTAAAATGGTGAAACAGAAAACAGCATCTCCAGTCGATCGCCCTGTTGGCTTGAAGGAGCAAAAAGTACCTACCGATGTTGTACTGCGTTATCTATACCAACCAGGTGAGCTAAAAGGAGGTCGACGTCGTGCTACAGACCCTGTGTGGTCTGTTAATGTTTATCGGATAGGACGGTATGTTACAAAGTCTGGAGAGCCTGTCCTATACTATCTTCAAGATGGTCCGGCCCGTGGATTTGTCCGTGAAGAGTTGTTGATTGTTCCTCACAACACCAAGCTCCCACCAAAATAATACAACATGCAATTAGAGATAGAGTAGTATAATGATATAAGATATCAGTACGTGCACAGAACAAGTGTAATTGGCTGCCGCTAGGTAAGAAAAACACACGAGGAAGACCCGCTCTGTATGATTAATGCTGGCATCATCGATTAGTGATCAGAAATGCCAAACGTCCAATAGTACTATGCTGCAAGTGTGGGGTTGGTGTGTATTCTCCGACACAACTTTGCTGAGGTTGTGGTGGTGAAAGGGTTGTTGAAAAGATGCTGCGCATTGAAAAACAAGCTCGTATAGACTTTTAAAATGTGCTTGCTGAAATGATGTGACATCCCATCTGGTGTGACGTCCTATAACATATTATAGTATACAAATCAGGTGCGACAACCTATTAGAGACATAACATACCATAGTATACAAACCCGGTGCGTAACTCTGATACGATAACCTATTAGAGATAAGATATAACATAGTATGCAAATCTGGTGCGTAACTCTGATACGATAACCAATTAGAGAAATAACATATTATAGTATACAAATCCGATACGATAACCAATTAGAGGTATAACATACCATAGTATACAAACCTGTGTGTAACTCTGATACGATAACCAATTAGAAATAAGATATAACATAGTATACAAATCTGGTGCGTAACTCTGATACGATAATCAATTAGAAAGATAACATTCTATAGTATAGCAGTATATGATGAATAACTTAGATATAACTGCACTTAAAAGAAAGAGAGTCGAGGCGTTAAGAAACTATGTGGTTTAAAACAATATCCTTCTTAATGATCCATCAGGTAAAAGAGGAAATCATATTAAAAAGGACTACATAAATGCTATCATCGCTCATAGGTTTATGCCAGCCCGCAGACCGGTTCCTGTACCGATTTCTGCACCGAGACCTGTACCTGCTCCGAGAGTACCTAGACCTGCTCCAAGACCTGTGCCTGCACCGAGACATTTGCCTGCACCGAAAGCACCCAGACCTGCTCCAAGACCTGTGCCTGCACCGCGACCCGCACCGAGACCTGTGTTTGCTCCAATTGGCAATTACCTCCACAGCTGGCAGATGAATATCGTAGATGGGCATTGATTGGGGGCTAACCCACTAGCCCTTTTAGATGATGTTGCCCTGAAATTCACCGGAAAGTAGCAGAAGAGGTTGGAGCCCTTCGTGGATTAAAATTCCAGTTAGCACTCAGAGTGGGGCTGAAGAAGGATAATGGTGATGGGAGAACAGAATTCACAAACCCAGTATTTCGCAGCCGTCGTTTGGATGTCCTGCAAGTGGGTGAGACTGATGCAGCGCTCAACAATGCCCTCCCACGCATGATAGAATCTCTTGAGCAATGGACTGAGAGAGGGTCAGGATGGGTGGTGGGTAGAGTGGATGACCTCTGGATAAATATTGCTCGATACCAACCACTACAAGGTGGGTCCTATATCTGTTTGCCAAAAGTACTCAAAGCTAAAAAGACTATCATCAATGTGAAAATCGTGATGATAACTGTCTTCGCTGGGCTCTCCGATCTGCTCTGTTTCCAGCCAAGATACATCCAGAAAGATGCAGCAAGTATCCTTCAAAAGACGGCTTAAACTTTGAAGGAATAGATACTCCAGCTCCACTCTCCCAGATCGGGAAGGTTGAAAACCAAAACAATTTGGCTATCAACGTCTTCGGTTGGGATAAAGGGGTGATTGTTCACAGACTCAGCAAACAAGACAAGAACATCCCCAGGATCAACCTTCTATTAATTAAGAAGGCATGTAAGTTCACCACACGTGGGTCAAAAGCCTCAGCCGCCTGCTCTTTGATCAAAGTGCCAATCAAAGGCGTAAGCACTTCTGCGAGAGGTGTCTGCATGGCTGTTCCAGGGAAGATCTGCTCGAGGCCCATAGACCTGATTGCATGGGAATTGGTCAAACAGCTGTATGTATTGAGATGCCGAAAACAAGCTGTCCTTCCAGAACTATCACAAGCAGCTTCCAGCGCCCTACGTAATCTACGCAGATTTTGATGCACTCACCTGTAAGATAGATGGTCCACAATCCAACCCCTTGCAATCCAATACCCAAAATACTCAATAGCACGAAACGTGTGGCTATGGGTATGTTGTGATCAGGTGTGATGGTCGTACAGAACCTCCTGTAGTATATCGAGGGCAAAATACAGCTGAAAAGTTCCTTGAGGCTTTGCAGCAGGAAGAAACTAAGATCAAAGCAGTTCTGGCAAACTCTCGACCTATAATAATGAATAAAAAGGATTGGCGCGCACACTGGACAGCACAGGCTTGTCATATTTGTAAAAAACCTCTACATGGTGACTCTGTCCGCAACCACTGCCATATCACAGGTAAGTACAGAGGTGCTGCGAACAATGCCTGCAACCTGAAGTTGCACCTGAGCCCCAACACAACCCCAATCCCAGTTGTGTTCCATAACCTGCGGGGCTATGACTCTCATTTGATCATGCAAACCATCAGTAAAGTGGAAGGGAAAGTAATCTGCATCCCCAATGACATGGAGAAATATATATCCTTCTCCCTTGGTCAGTTGAGGTTCATCATCGGATAGCGCACAATGCCTGCTTGCATCATTGGATAAGCTGGTTGCGGCTAACGACTCTGTTGACTTCCATATCACAACTGAATATAAACCGAATGATAAAAAGAGACAATTGTTATTGCGTAAAGGGATTTATCCCTATGAGTATATGGATTCCTGGGAACGGTTTAGGGAGTGCCTACCTCCGCAAGATGCCTTCTATAGCAAGCTTACGGAGGAACATATCTCCAATGAGAATTATCAACATGCGCAGGAGGTCTGGGGGCATTCGAATGTGATACTATGGGATATTATCACGACCTATACCTGCAGACTGATGTGCTTCTACTAGCTGATGTCTTCGAGATATATCGGAAAACTTGCTTACGGCAGTATGGTCTGGATCCAGCACACTATTATACAAGCCCTGGATTATCTTGGGATGCACTCTTGAAATATACAGGTGTAGAATTGGAACTTTTAACCGACTATGACATGCACCTGTTCTTCGGGAAAGGTATGAGAGGTGGGCATGGTATCCAAGCGGTATGCTGAAGCCAACAACTCTTATGTCTCAGGCTATGACGATTCCAAGCCTAACAACCATATTCTCTACCTAGATGTAAATAGCCTGTATGGTTGGGCGATAAGTCAAGCACTACCCACGGGTGGATTCGAATGGGTGGATGAAGTGCCTTCGCTGGATACACTTTCAGCCGATGCATAAAAGGGTTACATGCATACTCGAGGTGGACCTTGAGTATCCTCAAGGGCTACACGACGTCCACAATGCATACCCACTTGCTCCGGAACGTATGAAGGTTCCGAAGGAGTGGCTGTCAGATTATCAGAAAGGGCTTCTAAACTCGTTATCTGATGTTGAAAAGTTGGTTCCCAATCTCTGCGATAAAAATCGCTATGTTGTGCACTACCGAAATTTACAACTCTACCTCTCTCTAGGTATGAAGCTGACAACAATACATCGTGCAATTCGGTTTGATCAAAGCAAGTGGATGGAACCCTACATCAAAATGAATACAGAACTCCGCAAGAAGGCCAAAACCAGCTTTGAGAAGGACCTCTACAAACTGAAGAACAATTGCGTCTTTGGTAAGACTATGAAAAATCTGCGTAAGCGTTTAGACGTCAAACTCGTGAGAGCCTCTGAAGATGACAAGCTTCGCCGGTGGATAGCTAGTCCCGCGTTTGCAAGGCATGTGGTATTTGATGATGATCTAGCCGCCATACACATACACAAACGCTGGCTGATGCTAACCGAGCAGTCAACGTTGGGATGTGTTTCCTGGACCTGAGTAAACATCTGATGTACGACATTTATTACAACAACCTGAAGGAGCAATATGGGGAGCGGTGCAATCTTCTCTATACGGATACGGATAGTCTTCTACTTGAAATCTAAACCGAGGATGTGTATGCTGATATGAGTTCTGAGTCACACCTCTATGACACGAGTGATTATCCGACAGACCACCCGCTCCACAAAACCACAAACAAAAAGGTGCTTGGCAAAATGAAAGACGAATGTGCTGGAGTACCCATTAGCGAGTATGTAGAACTTTGATCCAAAATGTATGCTATCCTGAAGGAAAATGGTTGTGAGATCCGAAAGGCAAAAGGCATTAAAAAGTATGTTGTGAGAAAAAAATATACGACATCAGCAGTACAAAGGAGCACTGTATGACAGCAAAACATTTCGTCATGGTATGAATCTATTGAGAAACGAACACCACATTATATATAGCATGCGAATGAATACAATTTCCTTGTCACCTCTTGATACCAAGCGCTGGGTTGTGAGTGGATCACCCACCACTATGGCCTTTGGCTACAGGGTTTAAGCATACAAAATACATATATATATAAAATATAAAAAAATAACAAATATATATATATTCTTTTTTCTGTCATCAATATATAGTATAAAGTGCCCAGTACACCAAGTGAAATAAAAAAACAATCGCAAAAGTGTCCCAGAATCAAAACGACCGCAAAAAGTGTCTCAGAACCAGTGGACGCAAAAACGACCAAAAAAGTGTCCCAGAACCAGCCTTTTGCACAATTGTTTTTGTACAATTTATAAATACATGCTCATCGATTTACATGTGGATAGTCAAGGAATTGGGGGAAGATCTTTACAAGCCTAGAGGGGTTTAATCACCGATTAACAGGATAGTTGAAATGTATCATTCGGCCACTGGAAAGAAAATTAAAAAAGAATTGAAAATGATATGAACAATTTGGGAGGAAATAATGCGCACTGGGCGTCCAATTTCGAATAACCTTAAAAAACTATCACCGGCGTTTTAATTTGTCAGTACGCGCTTTGTTATGGTGCACCCTCGTCACAGAAAGCAATTGCGAAGAACGGTAAACTTAAAACCTAATTAAAGTTTTCCCTTTTTTAATCAGTTGGAAACCACAGAATCGTTTAAAGAAGTGACAAGAATAAGAGAAATAAAGGGGAACCTAACTAGGTTTTTTATTTTGTGTAAGTATTTTATGAACAGTGTATTTGGTTGTTAAATTTAACGGTTTAGTAATGACTTTAGGCTGCCTTAGTTTAAGACTGAGGCGATTTCCACGGTAAAACAAGGAGTTTACTCTGTATTGCATGTAGTGCGTGGCACAGGTGTTCCTAGCGTTATGGCAACCTTAGTGTATGCTTACGAGAGAGAGAGTTGAACACACAATTACAATGACGGGGTCGTCGCCTGCGTATTCGGTTACGATAGTACAAATGCTATCACGAAACGCCTAATACGACCGGAAGAGAACACAGGTACGACGTACGGACAGACATAACATCGACAACCAAGTCAATGTCCACGGACTTTGATAACCAGTTGTGTCTACCCACCCCAGGATTGAACCCGGGGCCTCTTGGTCTGTAGACAGGTATGATAACCGCTACACCACAGTAGGTAGATTGTATGCTTACTATAATATACTAGTTTATATATAAAGAAAGGTAGGACTCTTTCTAACGCGATTTTCGAACCGTCAATAAAAATTCCTTTTTGACTCACGAATCTTAATTAGGGGCCTAGGCCTACACTTTTCCACTCTACTCACATTTGCTAGAGACTCCCTTCTTTGTGTAGAAGCCACGGTATTTGTTAGTTTTTCTCCGATTAGATGTACAAACGATGAACTTTTTACCAAATACTGTCAAGACAGTCTATCCGCCCAACAATTTGCTGCAAACTAAAGAAACGTTGCGATGACGTCATTGAAGTGCTGCTTCTTCATCATGATGTCATCGCAACGTTTCTTTAGTTTGCAGGAAATTGTTGGGCAGATAGACTGTTTTGACGGTAATGGGGTAAAAAAATTCATCCTTAGTACATCTAATCGGAAAAAAAATAGCAAATACCGTGGCTTATACATGAAGAAGGGAGTCTCCAGCAAATGTGAGTAGAGTAAAAAAGTGTAATTAAGATTCGCGAGTGGTCAAAAAAAAGGATTTTCATATACGGTTCGAAAGTCGCATTAGAAAGAGTCCTACCTTTCTTTATATATATACTAGTAAGCATATAGGTTGCCATAACGCTAGGAACACCTGTGGTGCATAGCATGTAGGGCATACAGAGGGAGATGTTATCTCACTAACCAGCACTCGCCTCTAAGATTCACTCTTCCGCTCAGCACTCAAAAGTTCAATTCGGTTAATTAAGAAGTATTTAAACAGATCACCTTTTAATCTTGCCTTATTTATGTCATCCGCTGATTTACACTCATAACGTAACATACATTATGCACATTAAAATCTAAGCAAAACAACTGAACTATAGGAATTTAATGCAATTGAACGTAGGCCTACATATTATCATAAAGTCACCCATACACGAAGCTCTTTGATCCTTGTGAATCACTGCAGGCAACTTGCCAAGTCCATCACTTACCATACAAACAAACTTTAATAAAGTAAATATTACACCTCCAAGAGCCCAAGGTGTGCTTATTGACTGGTCTAAATGTAAGTAACCAATCACATTTGTTATAAACCCCATATACACTTAACATTATAACGGACTGATTGATATTCTTTTGATTTGTGGGGGATTTGATATTAACAGAAGTTGTTGCATAGTTCATAGGAACATGTGCCGCATGACTTTCGTCGAATGATACTGGGACGAAAATAAAAGCGGTAAAAAGTTTGGGCAAGATGAATAACAATGGGAATTAAGAGAAGAGTTTCCGGCATATGTTGTACTTTTTTTTTTTAAGGGGGGGGGAAGGATGGGGCACTTTGACATTTGAACATCCATCGTATTTGCAGCCCGGCACTCAAACTTGTCTAGCTAGAACCCTAATCCACTCATGTTCCTTCGGAGAATCCCAGTGTGCAGTTTGCCTTGGAGGTGACATTATTGATATGGGCATCCCATTTATGGTTGCCGAGTGTCACTCCATGATGAATGTACATGCTGGAATCTATCTCTTCAAGAACATGGCCATGGAGTGTGTAATTTGTCTTGATGGGGTTGCCCTTAGTGGTGACTCTGATTACTACACATTTTTCGGGATGGAAGGCCATCTGCCAATCCTTTGCTCAACGTTACTGCGATGACAGGTTATTCTGAGGAGCTTGCACTTCTGTCTCTGACTTACTGTATATGCCAATACAGGAGGCTGTCATCAGCAAAAAGTTTAGAAGTCAAAATCAGTCACTTCTGGAAGTTCATTACTAAATGCGAGGAAAAGCAGAGGGCAGAGGATCGCTCCCTTGGTACACCTGATATTACCATTTGCAGATGATACTAAAATTATCAAGGATATCAACTCAGTAAACGACATGAAGATTTTACAACAAGATATGGCTGAGCTGCAAAATTGGTCAATAGGCCTAAATGGTTATTAACATTTCACCTTGACAAATGCAAGATTACCAAATTAGGCTTAACAGCTGGGAATAAGACAGATATCGTACCACACCAAAATACACTCAGAAAGAGAACAATATTGGAGTTAGGCCTACAATAGGCAGTCAGTTAAATTTTGAAAAGTACTGACTGAGAAAATCAACAAGGCAAACAAATAGTATCATGGACTTGATCCACCGATCAAGTTTAACATTAAGACTTAGCTTAGGCCCAGACAAAAGCTAGTCACCCTTAGACTGCAGTAGCTAAGTAACAATTGTAATGCTCCAAATGCTTTTAAATTTAAGCATGGCCTCTTCTATCATGACAGACATTTTTACTATTTTCTTTTGTTTTTAATTTAACTAATGTTTTCTTTTTTGTTAGTGATCGCTGACGTTTATTGGCCAGCCTCCAATGTACACATGTCCCATAGTAAATACGCGTGTACAGAGTACACAAGCATTCCTAGCGTTAACATTATAACAGACTGATCGATATTCTTTTGATTTGTGGGGGGCCTATATAGAGGCCCTATATATAGGCCCATAGGCACTATATATAGGCCCTATATATAGGCCCTATATATAGGCCCTATATATAGGCCCATAGGCACTATATATAGGTCCTATATATAGGCCCTATATATAGGCCCTATATGTAGGCCCTATATATAGGCCCTATATAAAGGCATATATGTAGACATATATTTAGGCATACATATAGGCATATACATATATATAGGCATATATATATATATATATATATATATATATATATATATATATATATATATATATATATATATATATATATATATATATATGTATGTATGTATGTATGTATGTATGTATGTATGTATGTATGTATGTATGTATGTATGTATGTATGTATGTATGTATGTATATATATATATATATATATATATATATATATATATATATATATATATATATATATATATATATATATA
>JAIGNY010000504.1:45000-114196 GCA_020152595.1 Chiridota heheva
CTATGATTTTTCCGTAGTAACGAATCTTCATACTCTCATCTCAACTCATTCGCTCTAAATTTCTCATTTCGAGTATGAACGATTAGGCCTACATACATACAAAGTGTATACTCTTAAGCAAAGACAATGAGCTTTAACGTGTGTTTTCCATCAAAGTTATCCAGGAATTTGGGCAACTTGATTTTCGGTATGAAGACTTCCATAATTTTAAGCTGAAAATCAGCACACGTAAACTTTATTTAGTTTTAATGTTACACCTTGTAAATATTGTAATAACTCAATTGCTTTCCTAAAAGGATACACATTTTTCGTTCAAAAATAAAGTTTTGGCAGATTTTCTGCGAAATCTTGACGAAAATGTGATACGCGCGTAAGCATTTTTCCCAACATTAAGAAGATAGGACGCTTGCGTAAAGAAATGATTGACATAATTTGAGTGTATCTGCATCGCCTGTGTAAACTTGAGTGTATGACCGCACTGATATCGTGCGTCATACGTGCGTCTTACTTGTGCACTTGTCAGTTGTATGATTCGCCTCTACTACCCCTGGCAATGTCAGTCAAAGGTGAGTTATTGATATATGAAATAATGACTCACATGTGCGTCATTGTACCAAATTGTCAGTCAGTAGAGTCCCATTGACTTTGTACAGAGGTGAGTGATTTGGATTAAGTCATTTCACACAAAAATGTCTAAGGCTAAGTGATTGGGGGAGCACCCATGCGTCAATGTACATGTTTTGTTCATCCACTTTGGTGCAATGACTCCCCTTGTCCACTGGGGTGTAGGGGTGAGTCAACAGTGGAAAGTTTGTTTTTTTCCACGCCAAAGAAAACCTTGCTGTTAATGCCATTTTTTTTCTTTTATATCAGTGTAATTTTGATGTATTTCTTGATAAATTTGAGAGAAAAGTACGACAAAATTTGTCAAACTGGCTTAGCTCCACGCCGAAGACCAATATTGCATAAAAACTTGAGGATTTATGGGTTTTAAACTGGGAAACACGTGATGAGGCTTGGTATATACGACCGAATGAGACAACATTACCATATGTGGAAGAATCTTGCCCCATGTTTCCTATTTATACGGTTTAAACATTTGAGGAAAGCAAGGGGGCACTTTTCCCACCCTCAGTTTTTGTCCAAATGGATACTTTTGTATGGTGATGTCTTTTATTTTAAGATGATTTTGTAATCCACCTCCCCCTCTCCCTACACGCACACTTTTGACTTTCCCCCACCTTTGGTAGGCAAATTTCACCTGTAGGAACCACGGACAATTAATCTTAACAATTATCTATCGGGCGAATAGGTAAAAGACTTGTTTTGAAAATTGCTGCTTACAAAATTATTGTGGGCATGCCTCTTCCCACCACGGCCCGGTATTGGTGCCTCTGGTAAAATGACATGCTTTGTGTCAAATAAATACTAAATGTATGTAAGAACTTCTATGTATTATGTAATTTTAAGCTTTAAGAATGACCTAGAATGAATTTATATGTTTTAAAATGGCACATCCAGCCTGGTCCGCCATCAATTTTTAAAAGGCCACCTCCTGCTCTCCTTACTGTAGGCAAGGGGAAGTTCCCCGCCCCCTTGCTGCCGCGGTTCCCACATCGCTGCAAAGCGCCAAAATCCACACCTGCCCTCAGGTCTTTAGTTGCCCACTACATAATGGAGCTTAAATATTATTTGAATATGTGAAAACTTTTTTCCAAGTAAACATACAAAAACCTAAGCCTCAACAGCAATATAATGCAAATTTCAATAAGGATGTTTGCTTTTGAGGAAAATTGGAATCATAAACAGACATTCTACAACAAAATATTGTATGTATAAAATCAAGATGGATTTTACATCCTTGCAACAAGACATGCTTTTACCTTACTGCAGGGAGCTGTTACTTCAAACTCCCTGGTTATTAACACTGATGATTTTACCATTTTTATAGCCCGAGTTATTCAATAGCGATATAGCCCATTCAAGCTATTTTAGTTTCAAAGCTTTAGTTTGTAAACGCAAGTTATAGCCCGAATGAGCTATCAATTACAAAAGCTATACCCAATTTAGTTATAGTGTGTGACAATTCCCAAACGGGATATCAAGCTTTATTAGCACATGTTCCAGACGGTATTATTACGCTTCAGCCAAAGAAAACATAGTTTTATTTAAATCGGAGATATTCGGTGGTATTTCCCGAGCCAATGTTATTACATATGCTAAATTCATTTGGATTGCGCTGAGCGAAATCGAACAAAAATCAGGATTCTGGGCTAGCCTCGCATCAGCTCAAAGTCCCTTAAAGGGTTGTTGAGCTAAAAACTATCTGTAAAAAAATAAGGTGGGGGGGGGAATTATTAAAAAATCAATTTGTAACATGTCTGGAAAATCATGTCACAAAATTTATCAAAACATGACAAATATTTCCGAAAATGGGGAAACTTAAGACTCATCGAAAATTGAATCAAATTTAACGAAAATGAAGAAAATATCCCGAAAATTATCCCTTTGGACAGTTGGAGTACGAAAAGAAAGAAAATATGTGAAGGGAATCTCACTCTTTAAAATCAATTCGTCAGATCGACCTTCATTGTTGGAAGGGGGACTGGTTACTTTGCTAGCCCCCAATAAAATTATTTGGCCCCTGGATCCTGTAGCATGTAGTTATTGAACACATCCTATTGGGCTCAACTTTTATGTTCGTGAATTTTTTACGTTCGCCCTGGTTAGAGAACGGGAGGGCTTAAATACTGTACAGCGAAGTTAATTAGGTGGCATGCATGGTAGAGATTTTATATTCACCAGAAAGGACTTTAAGTTCTGAACAGAATATGCATTAGATTATGTCAGTTTGTTAAAATTGTTTACATGATCATCCCTGAACTAGCCAGGACTCCTTTATTAACGCCATGATGGCAAATAAACGAAGGTAAAATTAATACGTCGGATATTTTAGGCTGACGGTAAGCTAATCAAAGTTTGAAGAATGTATAATGTATGTAAAATTTGTGATGCATGAAAGAGAACCAACTCAAAATGTTTAATTTAATTCTTTAAATTTCTGTACTAAATTTCAGTCGCTGAAAATCACCACACTATTCTATTGCAAAATATTAATATTTATGGATATTTAAAACCTCTTCCTAGTGGCGTATCTAGGAACCTCCCCACCCCTGTGGTGTAGCCAGCATTAAAAAAAGTGATGGGGTCTGAGAAAGTCCTACACCACACAGGACGAAGTTTTGAAAGTTAGCCAACTTCTGAGGGCAAGTTTGTTTTCTAAAAACAGATTATAAATTTGGGAAATTTCCACGAAAAAGTGGAGAAGTTCAGATCTCCATTTCCCTATCAGATCAAACTGCTTCCAGCTCATCGAAAACTAATTAATATCCCCAGCCTTCCCCATTCAATCCTGATCAAAATTCGACACCGCTGCCTTTGTATGACATCATCATTGTCTTGCAAAAGCTGAGAATGTCAAATTGACGCTTGTCAATAATTATCTTTTAAATAGCGATTCATGTGCAGATACAATGTTCTATAAAACTTAAATTATTTTCTTTCAGCGCATGGACTTACATTGCAGTATGGATGACGAAGGACGATTTTAAACTCGCCTCCAATAAAACAATTCATCTGATGTGAACGACTCGTATATCGATATATCGCCTGTAAAATATCGATAATATCGAAATATCGATATGCAAATTATAGAACGTCATACGTAAGTCGTATGTACTGTTCTGGGCAAGGTAATCTCGCCTCGGCTCAAAAAAAGTTAAGTAAAACTTTTTGTACAAATTAATAGAAATCACTGCAAAATATAAACATATCATCTTTAAATAAACACCCATTGCGTTTTAAAATGTTCTTTACATGGTTTCTATCTCAAAAGATCAATCACAGAAACTTTGAAAAAGTTTAGACCTCAACATATTCTTAAAAAAATAATGTTGTGGAACTGGTATTAGGCCTACACTGTATGCCTTACGAAAATCGGCTCCAATTCTTCCTAAAATTTTATAACTCACTTACTTCTTATGAAAGTTGTACTGAAAAGGCATTATTTTGGTAGAATTATATGGACTTCTAGACATTCAGAAGTCTATATATGATGCGTATTATCCAATTTCTAGTCTGCTTCAATCATCGCACGAGTGTTGTCACTCAGAAGAAACTGATAGCCTAGATGGTATGTGTGTACATAGACTGTACAGTGATACTAAGTGTATGTAATTACTGCACTGTACATTATCTGATCGATCTGGCAAGACCAGTCTGTCACTTTTACTTTAGACTTTCTGAACGAACAAAATAGTGAGAAAAACCTCATAGTTTTGTCAGTAATTTGTCAATTAATATGATTGTTTGATATAAAAATTCAGATTCAGTATTCCTTTTGAGGAAATTTAAAACGATGTTTGAGAATTCAACATCTTATGATTTTTGTTGTCTGAACATCGTAAGCCATCAAGTATAAAATTGAAGTATTGCGCAATGCCTCTGTGCTCCGCGAGTCAAGTGGTCTTTTGTTCATGGAAGGATTTTGGGGTAATTGTTATCACAATATTAATGTTTTAATAAGTTTTATCATAACTGAGTGCCTGAAACTTTGATATAAATGAAATTCATTAACTTTTAGTGGCTGTTTAATAAAAAATACTTGGATGTTTGAAAGTCATGTTTAGCTTTTAATAGTTCATGTATTGTGTATTATTAAAAACATAATATCGATATATCGATATGACCCTTGAACTCAATATCGGCCATATCGATAAAGGTCAATATCGAAATATATCGAAATATCGATATATCGCCCAAGCCTACTCGTTATGCACGGTTTCTGCACCTCATATATAAATGAAATCTAAAAATAATATTTTAACTATATAGGAATAACAAATATGCAAACATATTGACCTGGTGCAGAAACAAATAGCCTCTAATTGAGTACGTGTAGAGTCAAAGTGCAAGAGCTAAAGAATCAGTTTAAAAACAGAAAAGTCACATGTGACAGAGTTACAATCGCGTAAAGGAACGGAATCTATTTGGAATTATTTCTTAATACTAAGTGGTCACGAGAAGAAGTGAAATCATGTCAGAGAGTATTGAATTATACCACACGTTATTGTCGCAGCCAGCAAGGGTTCTGTATATACTCTTGAAGAAAAACAAGATACCATTCATATCTCATGAATTAAATCTTGCAGTGGGTAAGTGATTTTGAAGCATTCATAACAGACAGACAGAGATAAAGATGCCTGCAGACACCCACTGCAGTTGGGTAATTGCACATGAGTATTAAAGATTCAAACTCAAATATTTCTCTAAAGAATAATGATGGACTGAGATTTAAAGGAAAGATATCGTCCAGTAAATAAATTTAGACGTGGGCGCCGTCGTGCTGGTAACGTCACTTCCAGTTTTTAATTTTCCTTATTGATTGCGAGAAGTCTTTACTGATAGATAACACACATAGGCCCATATGTTCGGTCCAACGAATGTGTGGCCGATAACATCGCAGATTTCTCACTTTACAGGAATAATTGAAAACCGGACATGACGTTCCCAGCACGACGGCGTTCACTTCTGTGGGCATTTATGGGACGATACCTTTCCTTTAAAACATTCATTTTTTCCAAATAGAAGTCGAAATATTTGTCTATAAGGGGGGAATAAGTGCTTTTTTGTTCAAGAAAATAAATAGTCCTATAGATAGGCTATCACCCCGTGCATAAAAGGAAATTCCAGTCAATTTTGTCAACAAAAGCCAAGGCACAATAATTCTTAATTCCTAAAGTATACTCTTTTCGTTATATTTATTATTTATTTGATCATTTTTGTTGATATATGCGTGCTTTATTTTTATTTTTCTCAATAAAGGGTTTGCATTCGATATATATGTTAAACCCATCTTTGTAGACATGCAACACGAAACTCGATTCAAAACTTAAATGAAATGAATAACAGAGGAGAAACGGTTGCACGTTTAGTATAAAATTTCAACTGCGCGTAAAAATTACACCCATACCTTTTACACGCAAAGATAAACACAATGCTTGCAGAGGAGATACACTTTTACGTATTTTGGAAGTAACTAAATCGACTTAAAGATGCTAGAGTAGATATTTGTTCAGGCCTTGTTATGGTTTGGTATGTGTACACGAGTTCAGGGGTTTTTCTGTGTTTATTAGACCTAAAACCACCTGCTAAAATGCTACTAACTGTGGTGTAGCGGTTATCATACATATCTGCAGACCACGAGGCCCTGGGTTCAAGCCTGGGTTGAGTAGACATGCCTTATTAAAGGCCGTGGACATTTGACTTGGTTGTCGATCTTATGTCTGTCCGTACGTCGTACCTGTGTTCTCGTTCGGGTCGTATTAAGCGTTTCGTGATAGCATTGTTACTATCATGACCGAATACGCAGGCGACGACCCCGTCATTGTAATTGTGTGTTCACTCGCCGTCGTCGCAGAAGCGTAAGTAATGGTGTGTGTCTGTGTTAAAGTGTTTAGCAATAGGAAGAGAGATGGTTATTATATCGGAACTTGGGCAGCGAAATTTAGTTTTAGTTTCTCAAATGTAGTTTGCTTTGATGCGCTTTTGACAGTATGGTAGATAAACCACATTGAATGAATCGCAAGTGAAGGGTCCCGGTTTTACAGTGTGTTTACCTACTCTAATTTCATTCCCGGTGTCCATATGTTTACAAAGACTACATCTGGTCCAGTGCAGGTCGTATTTCCCGACTACCTGCATGGTGGGGAGACTGCTACGCACTAACAGCCTGCGCAAATTAGGGGGCTGCCTTCAAGCATTAATAGGAACAGCGTCAAAAACTTCAGCAATTGTGGGGTCGCTTTTGAGTAAAGAATACTCTTTCTTAACATCCTTAACCAGGGGCTCAATTTGTGGATTCAACCTGGTTAAAAGGGGGATGCGTTTGGAAGAGGGTTTCTCGGGACGATACATTAGCGAGAATTCCTGTCCAATGGCTGTACGTGGCGAAAGGAGTGCAGCAGCAGCTTAAAACGATACCCTCTAGATTTCAAATACCTAAATAAATTAGTCACATTACTGACGAATAAGTTATCACTTGAGCATATACGTCTGTATTGCAAGAATTGGCTGTAAACAATCGATTGCTTAACCCTCTCTGACAAACCACTTATCGCTTCCCTTGTTCGTGACCGCTGGCAAACCTTATGGAACTCCTAAATTGATAACAAACTCCATGTCATCCAGCCCACAATCCCGATCAAATCCACCATCAACAACCTCTCGTATCGACAACGTTCATATTACCCGTCTTAGAATTGGTCACACCCACCTCACTCACTCCCACCTTATTAGTTCCTCCAAACCCCTCTGTAACAATTGCCACTGCATCCTCACTATCCATCACGTTCTCCTTGCTTGCCCCCTGTACAACCTTCCCAGAGCTCCCCTCGTTCCCCACAACTCAATTGCTGAGTTCTTCCAGAAAAATCCTCCGGATAAAATTATCTCCTTCCTTCATCATGCTTCCCTCTACAACCATATTTAATTCTCCTCTTCCACCCCCTCCCTACTTTGTATTTGTTTTACCCATGCACCTCTCTCGATCACAGCTTTCTGACTTTTCCCTTGAATTTTCTCTCATTCTCTCCCTGTTTTCTTTCCTTCCTACCTCTAAAATGATCTGACCTCTCAGGCACAATTTGACCCTCGTTGTCGTGGTGCTGTTAAGACCTCATCAATAAGGTGTTGTGGATGGAAACTATCGTAGTTGAGGTATGTGTCTGTCTGTTGGTTTAGTGTGTACTGATGTTTCTAAGCTGTTGTTTACGATTTGTATTTGGAGGTCCAAAATTGCACGCTTTTTTGGGATTTATCTCAAGTAAACTTAATAGTTGGATGAAATTTATCAAGTGCAAATAGAAATTTATTGAGCATTTGAAGGCAATGGGTCGATCCACATGAGGAAGATGTCGATTTACCTGAAGTAACACATGGGGTTTGCAGGTGCATATAGCAAGAAATTTATCTTCAAGATTGGCCATAAAAATATTTGTGTAGCATGGGGCTATTTTGGTACCCATGGCTGTCCCATTTTTTGCAAATAGAGGGCGTCATTGAAGAAAAATAATTGGATTGAAGGATAAATCTGATCACCTTGCCAAGGTCCTCGCCTGAAGTGACGCAGGAAGAATTACATGCAATGATATCTTCACAAGCACGGACACCTTCCTCATGTGCAATATTAGTATACAGACTCTTAACATCTAGGGTGACCAGTAGACAGTCCTGTGGTAAATTAACAATCAGCTCCATCCGTTGTCCCCTGAATGTAACTAGGTATTGAGCAAATTAGAGGCTGAAGCCTCTCTATCCACGAAGACCTGGTATAAACTCCGTTAAAGTGCCTGTTCGGAAACAATAGGTGCATTGACTCAGAGCTGATGGGCCGTCTCGATGGGGTCATCGTTGTTGATCAAAAAACCTGAAGAATGCACGATAGATTCCAGCTTATGTATCTTTGGTAAGGTGTGAAACCGGCCAACAACAGGATTTGGTGGAATTAAATCTTGCACCTTGTCTCTCGTTTTGGGCTCAAGTTTGAGCAGCATGGACTTCAATTTCTCATTTAAAAGCTTTGTGGGATCATTATCCAGAAGTTGGCAAAAGCTACTATCATGGAGTTGTGTGTGAGCTTCCTCTATATATTTCTTTCTGTCCACTTAACTGTCGACCCTCCCTTATCAGCAGGTTTGATAATGATGTCCTTATCGTTTCGTGATAACTTGCACTTTAACACAGTACACAGCGCGAAAGAAGCGTACACGCAAAGTAGTGGGCGCAACTTAAGAAACGGAGCGCAGAGTATAAAATTGCGCACGGCACGAGTAAACGCAAAGGAAATATGCGAACACAGATAGTTCAGACAAAGAATACATAATTTAATAAAGATCAGACAGTAAAAAAAAAAAATACGACAAAGCAATTTTTTTTTGGAACATTAATATATAAAATTTAAAAAAAAATAGGACGAAGTGGAAACATTTCCCTTAAAAATAGAAAGAGGAGAAAGATAAGTCAGGTGAGAAAGATAAGTCAGGTCCCCATAAAGTCCATAGATATGGCTCTTAGTTTAATCATCAATCGCAATTCAAACAACTTTCTATTTTTCGTGCATCTAAAGTTCCCCTTGATGAGAACCACCCTCAATATTCAAACTTATGCCTAGGCAAGTTGAAATGCTCTGCCATGGTATAACCCTTGCTGTCATTGTCAAAATCGCGAATTGGCTGCTTGTTGGAAATAGGTTCCGGTAGATTGAATTACCTTTCAATTTTTGCTGTTATTTGTTATAAGGCTGCACAGTATACTGGTAATGTTAACAGTATGTGATTCTGCTCACCAAATAATATTGAAGTACCGTCAAGCAACAGTACCCATGTTTTAGCTGAAATATTGAAAACAGTGGAATTTACTCATCATATTAAATAGTGATATTACATGGAAAATATAATAACAAATATGAATGCGGTGAAGAAATACAATAGCTTCCACATATCTTAACGTTTTAAATGTTACTATTCAAGGAGTTTGTAACATTTGCCATAATGTTACATATTATAACATTAAGCTCAGGACAACCAATAATGACAATGGTAGGAATACTTTAGTATTTCAAACAAGTAAAAAAAAAATAGTTTGAGTAGGAATGTATTTTGTTAGGTAGGTAGAGTTACAGCAAAGAAACAATTTTTCAGTTATAGCTCCAAATCTAAAAGTGTTATATTGAAAATTAAAAACTGAGATTTTAGTACTCTTTTTACCAATATAGAACTTGATGCATGACCTCACACCTCAAAAAAAAAAAAATACCATGACTATTGTTATGAAAGTACCTAATTAATGTTGTCCAGGACTTTACCAACACAGTGGGTAAATTACTTTCAGAATAACCTATTCAAAAATGTTTAAAGTTTTTTCTCCAACATAGAGAGAGAGTCACATTAGCGCCAGACTGAAATAGTAAGACTGCTAAACAGCTGACAAAGGCCGGTACAAACGAAGAAGTAGTGATAGTAATGCCGTCAACAATAACATTGTACTCTGCATCTCAACGTCGTCCTCACTTGCTATGATGAAAACTGGCAGGTTGGTAGTGTCCTACCAACAAAATACGTAAAATAAAACAAAACAGTTTGGAAGTATGTTTACAAATTACATATGCAAAAAGGTGCAAATAGCAATTTTCAAATTGCACAGGTCCTGGGGCAGAGGTGGATTTCGCCACACTCTGCACACACACATACACAATATTGGTTCACAAGCCAACACTTTGGTGTTTATCATGCAATATCTATGATTCTCATGTCACGAGGCTCACCTCAGGTTCAGGAAAACAAATGTACAAAATTTGAGGTTTCACCATGCAGTATAACACTAAGTATACTGGTGGTTGTAATATCAAGTGTGAGCTGTGTTACATAGAATTATGCATTGCATTAGGGCAATCAGCATTTTTGTTAAAATAATTCAGCTGGTGTGGTATTTATTCTACTTGACAGACAAAAGATACTATACCTAGTAGATTTAGTACAAATATTGCCTAATATAAGATTTTCAAAGTGCTTCAAATCTGTTTTGTGCATATTAGCACTAAAAGTGGTATCGATAATTGCAATTTAAAAAAATCACTCGAAATCCTCTTTTCATGGGTATTGCATTTAAAGTATGTTCGATTTATGTCTAGCCAATATTTTTTTCGCAAATATACAGATTTTAGGATATTTTACAGACTAATAAATGTAAACAATACCTAACGTTGATACGTGATATGAATATTCATTATTGCACATGTGTGTTGTGGTTTCAAGGAGGTAGCACTTTAGAAAGTGGTTCCCCTTCGTTTGAACTTATTTACTAAAGTGGCAATGTGCACTAACATATGTGGAACCTGCTGTTGTCACAAATTTGCATAAAAAATGTGCATAATGAGGACTGAAATTGAAAATGCTGTGAAATGGCAAATCAGTCCTAATTGTTTTTCTGATTTTCATGTAATTTCTTTTTCTTTTCATTGTTTTTATTTCATAATTTCCGTACAAATGTAGCAAAGTTTGCTTTCAAATATTTGTTTAGCAAGATTAAAAACCCAACTTATGAAATCTTCTTCAAAAGGCCATGGGTAAAGTTCTTTCATTTCGACGGTGGAGGCTGCTTCTTGCTTACTGTAAGTGCGGTACTTCTTCTTTTCTTCTTCTGGTGAAGTACAAAGGAGACTTAGTAGGTAGTATATACTGCGTAACTTCTGAAAGCAAATTTAAAACAAAAACAAGTTTTACTCAAAATTGGTACTTATCTAATTGATTAGAAGGACACTGTAAGTTAACCCATCAGATAGAAACAATACATTCAAGGGTACATATAAGCATTGATTTATGATGTGATAACATCTGACAGATTTAAAAAATCCATTAACTTTACTAGTTCACAAAAGAAGTTTATTATTTACTATACCAAATACTGTATCAAAAATCCACTATATGGCTGGATAAGATCCTTTCTATCTAATAGATCTCAACGTGTCATGGTTAATGGATGCAAATCAGTTTCAGTTACTAGTGGCAGGGTCCTGGGTCCATTACTCTTTGTTATTTAAATTAATGATCTGTCTGACATAATTAACTCGACTATATCTTTTTGCGAAAGACACCAAGTTTTATAAATGTGTTAATTCAACGCATAGTCATGATATTTTTCAAGAGGATCTTAACTTAGTTTGAGTAGATGGTATTCTGACTGGCTGTTGAAGTTCCACCCAGGCAAATGTAAAGTCCTTGACATCTCAAAGCACAACTATCCAATGTTTACCTATTCTGTGCTAAACCATACTTTGAATTTTGTCTCCACTGAGAAAAATCTTGTTGTTACCTTTGACTCTAGCCTATCCTTTGACTCTAGCCTATCCTTTAATGTACATATTAAAGAGAATGTTAACAAAGCAAGCAAAATATTAGGACTTATCAGGAGAGCGTTTACTTTTCTTGATGATATATTGCTCGTACAACTGTACAAGGCCTTTGTCAGGCCACACATTGAATTTTCAAACTATTTGGTCTCCACACATAAAAAAAAAAAGCATATTGACATGATTGAGAGCGTTCAGAGGAGAGTGACTAAATTAATTCCATCATTATCGCAGCTATCATATCCAGAGCAACTAGCCAAGCTAAACCTCACAACATTGACATATAGGAGGACAAGGGGTGATATGATTAAAGTATATAAAATCATCTCCAACATCCATGATCCAGCTGTGACCAAGTTCTTTGTTTTCAGGCATAATACTATAATTAGAGGCTCAAAATCCCAAAAGATTTAGTACTACAATTTGGTCCTTCAGGAAGCAAGCCTTTTATCCAGAATTCATCATAGGTATACCATTTTGGTTAACAGGCACACATCGACCAGGAATTATGGGTACTAACGGTACTCGTAGAATTGCAGGTACAAACAAATTTGAATTTTAAAATGTTGAGAGAAAACATTTGGGAAATCTTTGCGGAACTGGTTCTAGGCTACAATAACCAGGTGCACAAGAAACATTGTGAAGGTCGGGCCAAATAACCAACGAATGTCACAAAATTTAGGTATTTAAGTTTTCAAATTACCTGTTACTAGGCAAAATTATCAAAAATAAAATGCATAGATTCTAACGAAACACTTTAATTTGATCAAAAATTAGTGCGCGAAATAATATACTGACCAATAATTTATACAATTTCGCGATTGATTTAAAAAAATGTTGTTTTGTTCGCATGGAAGCAATAATCAAATGGCCTAACGTTGAGGTTAGTGTTACGGATCTGACATAAATTTATGATTTAAATCAGTCTCAGTGAAATCTCATTGACGTCGGTAATTGTACTATAATTATTGATTAAATGGTTAAAATAAAGGTTTTAACTTAGCTGTGTAATCAGATGTAGGCCGTCCAGGAAATTAACTACTACTAGGCCTAGTGCTCCCCGGTCCGTGGGACTGATGCCAGCCGTGTTTATAGTATGGTCAGAGGGTGTTTTTATACCTAAAATCAGCAAACTTTGTAAAATGAAGCTGATGAAAGTATAGTAACTGCAGTATTACCTTAATGCTAATGTTTATTTTTCTTATTATTTAATTTTTTTCTTCAAGTTAGGCCTACTTTTAAATTCCTTGCTAAAACATACATAAAAAAAAAGTTTTAGACAGGGACATGGTGGCACTAGGCAGCTAGGAACTTAAAGTTGTAGGGTAAATCTAGTTAACTCTAGTTAACTTCTGGAGAAAATTTATAGTCGGTGTAAGCTAAGATGAACAATGTTTGTGACTCTTACTCTTTTTCATAATTCAATTGGAAACATTTGAAAGAATTTTCTTAGGGATTTTGAAATAACCCTAACAGTAACAATTTTTTTATTGAACTATTTTACTTAGGCCTATACCAAAAAGTGTTCATGTTTGTCTAAATTGACAATTAACCTAGGCCTACGCCCGCCGCCCGTGGTGGAAATATCCCCAGAGTACGTCTACTTTAATGTTAGCCTTTGCCTACCTTAAAATTTGTTAAACCAGCGATTCGGCGGAATATTCGAGATTTGGCTAAAATCGATTCAAATTCTGTATACGTAGGCTACGCCAGAACCCATGTATACTGAGTATAAACAGACCTATTCTATTGTGAAATCATGCCAACGTCTGAAAGTTTTGCCAATCTAATTTTAAATTATCTCGCAGAACTGGAACAACGCAAGTGGTAGGCCTAAAGTTCGTGACAAAATGATTCAACGTTAATTCTCTAATTTATGACTTTTGCTCGTTATAATAATGGTTCCCGTTTTCCAAAATAAATAAAAAATCTTAAAAATAAATTTGGGCTGGTTTTCATGTCTGTACAACGCAATATAATCTCAATGGAAATGTTAATTTTAGTAGAATGAAAAATATTTTTAAAAACTCGCTCTCTATCGTATCTTGTCGTTTTCTCGCTATCAGTCACGCGGCCTGTTATTATATTATATCACTCGACTCACTCGTCGTATACACGCTGCACTGTCCACCGGCATGGCCTCGCATAGTTGACCATGCTGGAAGATATATGGCGTCCATCAATACATCCTCATTTTTTGTACAGAAGTTTCGGCTCTCGGCCTATTTACTTAATTGGTGCCACGTGACATCCGGGATATGACGTCACTTGCTGGAGTGAAAACAAACCTCTGCGCGATACACGTGGGCAAGTCCTTATGCGTTTACTGTGTGCGGATATTTCCACCATGGTACGTATGGCATGTAAACAAACAACATAACGTAACAAGATGACGGGCTAAGAACCTACAAAAAAGCCCAAACTAACACCACCACCAGCACAAAAAGTATCCAAAAATCAAAGACTTCCAGATTTAGTAAAGAACATATCAATGTTGACTTTGAAACTGAAATGGAGCTAACTAACCACTCAGGCAAACCATTCCACTCACTAACAACTCTTTGCGAAAAGCTAAAACGCCGAATATCTATACGTGAGAACTCTTTACAGCTTAGTGTCATCAGCAAATTTACAAGTCCTGGAGCCAAGGGAAACATCAATATCATTAATGAAGATTAAGAAAAGAAGCGGACCGAGCCCTGAGAATCACCACTTGTAACCTTCTTCAATGGAAATGCTTCACCATTAACAACAACTCTTTGTGACCTTTCAATTAACCAAAAATTCATCCAACTGGCACACTTTCCCTCCACAACAAACACTCTTGTTTTCAACATGAGCCTGCCTAACAGAACCTTATAAATGCTTTTTGGAAGTCTAAATAAATAACATCCACATTATGACCAAAATCAACTAGTTTAGTAACATCAAGAAATTCCAATAAATTAGAAACACAGGACCTTTTAGGTAAGAACCCATGCTGGGACAAATTCAACAAACCATTGACCAGTAAATGATCTAGTACAACATTCTTAACAATGGATTCCATAACCTTGCACACAACACTAGTAAGACTCACTGGCCTATAGTTACAGGGCAAACTGTGGTGACCTTTTAAAAAATAGGGTGGCATTTGCAATTCTCCAATCACTGGGAACAACACCAACATCAAAGCACTTTGAAAAGAAAATACTCAGGGGAACAGAAAGAACATCAGAACACTCACGTAAAACAGCAGGATGTATACCAACTGGATCGGGTGCTTTATGTGAATTCAAATCCTTCAACTTCTAAGACACAACATCAACTGAAAAATCAACATCCTTAATGGATACTGGAGAGTGCACACTAAAATGCTCCACAACATCATCAGCAAGAGACTTCTTAGTAAAAACAGATACAAAGTAGTCATTCAAAACCTCAACCATATCCTTACCATTATTGATAGTAACACCATCAATACCCTCAAGGGGACCAACAACCTCCTTGGTTTTTTTGCTTTGAGCAAAAATAAGAGTGAAATGACTTAGGATTAATCTTAACTTCTTTGGACAAACGTTTTTCGAAAAGCACTTTAGTATATTTTATCAAACCCTTAGTGAACTTTTCATGATCCTTATACCTAGCAAGCTCCGCAGGACACCCACTGTTTTTATAACAACGTCACAACTTCTTCTTTGTCCGAACAGCCCGCAAAATCTCCCGAGACAACCACACTGGCCGATTACGCCTACATACTTTTTTAATGGACAAACATATTTACACCCTCCAAAACTTTAGTTCATAAAACATACCATGCTTTAGAAGGATCTAAGTCACATAGCAAAGAAGTTCAATCGAATGACAAATTATCTTGAAGTGCGGCAAAGTCAGCATTCTTAAAATCTAAAACCAGTTTATTAGCTGGAGAAACGTTTGTGAAACAATACAGATTAAAATAATGAGGTCATGATTAGTACACCTTACCTTATCGCTACTTAGCACATTTCTAACCATACTTTCTTCACTACTGAAAATCATATCAAGACAATTACTAGCTACCACGTGTGGGAAACAACGCATGCTGGGTGAAAAAGCAGTCAAACAACTTTTAGAAAATCTTTAATATGTGGACCACTAGTACAAAGATTCCAATCAATGTCTGGAAAATTAAAGTCCCCAAAAACAATAACCCTCCTAGAAGCAATTATACTAGGTTTTTTTCAATTTTTTAGGGACATGGTGCCTTTTCTTTAGAGTCTGCCCACTTGCTCTTCCATCCTTCCGGTGTCCATGCCTATAGTATTCCACTTCCAAAGGCCCCTCACTGCTGCGTCCCCCTCGCGCCAGCGCGATTTTAGCAATTAGTAGAGGTGGTAAAATTTGATAATTAAAGAAAGTCATTAATAAGAACAATTTGAGCGTATTATAATTATCATGCATGTTTTGTTTTAAAGAAGTCCATGTAAAAAAATCAGCTGTATCGAAATTGTGTTTTGACCTTTTTTTTCTTTGACCTTTGTTGTTTAGCCTTTGCTGCTTTCAAATGACCAACATAAAGTTTGTTTAAACAGTCCGTTTAGACTGGGCCCACTAGGGGCCCAATCTAATCAGACGACAATGGGGCCCATTGGTATGGTCGCGAGGCCCGTCTTTAATATATTTCTGATATTTTGCATGTAGGCATAGGGGCCTATTTCGTCTGTTTAGACTGAATGGGGGACCCAATTAAACCAAACGAGCAGGGGATATATTTGCATTGATCAAGGGGCCAAGGTCAAATCATCGAGAACTTAAAGGGTCTGGACTGGATGGTAGATAAAAAATATAATCTCTTTTAGACTTTTTTTTTTGGTTCGTTCGACCCAGAGGCACCTTTGGGGTCGAAGGGTCTGGGTTTTGCCCCGCTGTAGCCCCACTGCATTACGCCACTGATATAATATAGTCCTTGAACCTGATAGAATTAACAAAAGATTGTCTTGATTTATTGGGACTGGGGATGTGCAAATTCAGACGTTAAAGCGTTTCAATTATTTATTGAGCAGGTAAAAGTAATACAAATATAGATATTCTGTGTGGCACATTAGGGGTCTAGAATTTAAGATCATCATATTACCTTTCTGACAATTTCAGGTGACATGGATATGTTATCTATACGGATCTGCGTCATAAAATGAGTGTTCAAATCAAATAGTTGCTTGACAAGAGATGAAACCTTAGAGTAATTTGAAACACCTTCTTTCTTCTGTTCTTATATCTGAGCAGGCGAACACAGGACCGAGGAATATGCAAAAATCAACCCACGCAGAAAAGTACCAGCTATTAAACATGGCAACTTCTGCCTATCTGAAAGGTAAGAATTCGTGCATTTCATTTTCCATGAAATTCAAATATATCATATATGCACTTTATTGGTAATAAAAAGCGACTGAAATCCTGTGAATGGTGATTATTCGACTTTGCATTTGATCAACGTTTTTTTTATTGTATCACTGTCGTTGTGTGAATGGAAACTGGTTATTAAAGGAACCAAACAGCCATCCAAGAATTCGAAGTATAAAACAAGTCTGACAACACCAAAGCTCCAAAATCGCTAATTGTTATATCAGTTTGCTTTTCTCAGTCTGTGCGCGGAGAGTAGCGAAACCTAGATTTTCTTCACTTGATTGTATCAATATACTGTATCAACTTTTGTATTTACCATGTCGACAATATTGATTGGTTTGATGATGTAAACAGTGGCGTAGCTACGGGCCGGGGCGGGTGGGTCCCTGCGGGCCCCTATGGTATATAGGTATATTTTTCTTACCCGGGCCGGACCCAATGAGGGTGGGCGACTGCCCAATCATGTCTCCCCCCTTCCCCCCTTCCCCCCCCCCCTTCCCTTCGTCTTCTAGTTACACCACTGGATGTAAATGTTTGAGTCACCACTACTTTGATGTTAACATTCTTTATAACAATTTATTGTTGCCTCTTAAAGCATTGCCATTATACGATACCTTGACACACAATTTCCCGGGAAGATTGCCGATCACTGGTATCCCAAGGATGCATATCGCCGGGCCCGTGTTGATGAATACTTGTCATATCAGCATCTAAACACCAGGTTTCATTGCACCAGAGTGTTTTTAGAAGAAGTGAGCATCAAAGTTATTCATTCCATTTGAGTCATGTTGTTGCAACCATTCGCCTTGTGTAATTTCATTGATTGTATATTAACAGATGTACATTTTGCAGTTAAAGCGAAAAGTTAATGTAATTTCATCCTTTGTAGATAACGATTAAGTTTTTTTATAAAACAATTAAAGTTTTAACGAGTTTTTCTTTAACTAATCACCAAGCTCTTCCCTATCAAATGACTGCCATGCAGGATAGACAAATGAAAAGTAGTTCCTAGCACCAAACAAAAAATCTTCACAAAAAACTGTTTAAAGTTAAACTGCAACATCAAGTCTGGCATGTTTGGCTAATGGATGGGCCACGCTATTACTTTAAACTGCACATTTTAAAGAAGTTAGGGAACCATTGTAGATATGCAGCTGAAATTTTGTCGATAGTATTTGTCATGTAGTAAAGTCATCATTTTATTTATAAGGAAAATAAAAAGCAATATGAATAGAATAGAAACAAGAATACAAATTACATCATGTAAAGTAAGATTTTGTAATCACAGAAAACAGTATTCATACTCAACTGCTCAAAAGGTTGCTATAGACTTCGGGAACAAGTGTTAGAAGTATAACATCATAACTGAAATATTGAAATAGACTTAACTATATACGCGCCATCCTTTCACGTCATGCAAATCGGGAGCAAGGATCATCATTGCGGAGTGGCAATTCACAGACTTATATTCAATAAACTGATAAATGTACAACTTGTTGCAGGAATATGTGTTCGATATCTTGTTTTGTTTTTGTGGAACAGGTTTTGCTTCCTAAGTTTGGAAAAGATGTATCTGAGGAGAAACACAAGAAACAAATAAAAGAAATGGAGAAGGTCCTTCGAGAGATCGAAAATACATTTATTGCAGATAATAAATTCATCGCAGGGGAAACCATAAGCGTAGCAGACTTGTTTGCAATATCAGAGGTATGCAATTTGCATCGAAATATCTAACATTCTATATACTTTACCCAACATCAGTAGCGGCGCCACGAGAAGGAGAGAGGGGGACTCTTCTCCCACTTTTCACAAAGATGGATTTCCCATAATCGAGGAGAGAATGTAGAGGGGGAGGGGTCCGTGTGGTCCCACAAAATAGTCGTCACGGGGAATACAATCAAATTGATTCATGTGTTATGTGGTACACAGATAGCCCATGGTCCATATATGTGCCCTAATGGTTTTGGTGGTGATGTCATGCATATGAATGAGTAGGCGGGGCTTAATGTGAAAATCTTTTAATTCTCATATTTTAACAACTACATGTTTCTTTTGATTTCTTACCTTAACCTTAAATTTCTCTGTGCCCTGCGGCACATAGGCCATGACGCTTGCGCTACAACCTTCACAATCTTCTGCATCTCTCCGTACCTCTGACCAACTTCTCTACCCATATCTATCCCTCTCTTTTGTCACCGTCCTCCTCCATGTTATCTTCGGTCTTCCAACTTTTCTCTTTCCATCTGGTACCCACTCCAATGCTACTCTTGCATGACTCGTCACCTCTTGCCTGATGACATACCCGATCTAATTCCATCTACATCTCCTTAATTCATCACTAGTTCTATTCACCTCTGTTAACTCCATGATCCTCTCATTGCTCACCAATGCTGTCCAAGGTATTCATAATATTCATCTTAAATACTTGAAATGAAATGCATCTAGTCTTTGTTCTTCTCTCTTTGTCACTTTCCAAGCTTCGCTTCCTAGTAATACTGACCGTGCTAATGTTTTGAACAGTATTATCTTGGTTTGTCTGCCAATTGCACCATTTGTTTATACTTTTTCAAGGTTCGTGAATGCGCATCTTGCCCTTCCTATTCAATTTTTGATATCTTCTGTTCCACCTCCTTCTTAATTGACCTTGGCTCCTAAATGTACAAAATCCTTAACGTCTCCTACCTCCTCGTCTCCAATCTTCACCGCAGTCTCTACCCTGGTGTTCATTCTCATGTGCTTACATTTCCTCACATTCATCTTCATACCAATCCTTCCTGCTATCTCTACCGTCCTCTCTGTCTTCCACCTCCGGGTCTCCAATCTTCACCGCAGTCTCTACCCTGGTGCTCATTCTCATGTGCTTACATTTCCTCACATTCATCTTCATACCAGTCCTTCCTGCCATCTCTTTCATCCTCTCTGTCTTCATGTGAATGTGGTTATGTCTAGCTGAGAGCAAAGCAATATCGTCCGCGAAGTCTAGATCTTTGAGTAGCGAAGTAAATCTCCATCTTATGCCTGTCCATTCACCTACTACTGCCTTCTTCATCATCCAGTCTATTGCCAGTAAGAACAAGAAATCACTCATCACACACCCCTGCTTCATACCAGATGTTATTTGAAACCTCTGTCAATTCGCCCTCGTCAACAACTGCACTTCAAAGTTGTCATACAGTGATCTTACAATTCTGATGATCTTGTCAGGTATCCAGTTATACTCATGTATACTCTCTCATGATGCTCCACAAACTTTCACGTTGTAGAGAATCGATCGCTTTCTCAATGTCAATTTTGAATCATACTTGGTATATTTATCTGTGAGCAAGTGTATACAAGGGGGGCTTCAGTCCCCAATAATTTTAGATGAACATGTGTTATCATGCTAACCAACTTAATTAGCCCCCAATATTATCATCACATGTCACCTGACCTCATTAGCCCCCAATATTTTGAACGGTCTGCCGCCCTGCATATTCATGGTATAAACTTGTTGAATGTCATTAATATACATAGTGGGCAGGGCTAAATATGGTTTTAAACACAGTAACTCAAGGACACAGGTCATATGTGGTACACAGATAACCCATTTGTTTTTGGTGGTAATGTCATGCATATTGCCTAGTGAGGTGGGGGTGGGGGTCTTAATAAGAAATAAAAGAATCTTGAAAAAAGTTATACATTTATTGCAATCATTTATATGTCTGTTTGCACCATACTTGCATCTTATTTGTTAGTTATTGTGTACATGCTTATCTTGTCAACAGGTTGTATCACTAATAGGCGTGCTTTAATGTGAAAATGCTCCAAAACAACCTGTAAACACCGCACACATGTCATGTGTGGTATACACATGAGTTATTGTGCTTATGTGTGACCTATTGGTTTGATAGTGATGTCATGTAGTCAGGCTTTACGTAAAATTCTTAAAACTGATCAATGTGCAGCCGTATATGCATGATTTGCATCATACAAGTGTTGTCAACAGGTTCTATTTTATTGGTGGGCATGGCTTATGAATATATGTTATCTAGCATATTTCATGATATGCAATGCCAGTTAGTAAAAAACTAATAAAAGAATGCATTGTAACCACTAAACATATTGGTTTTCTGGTTATTATAAAATTGATCATATCTGAAATTATAACTACAATTTGATTTATTTCTGCAACCATTTAGGTACAGGCATAATTACATGTTAGGATAGTTTCATATTCTCAACATCATATATCGTCTGGAACCTCATGTTGTTAGTAAAGCGAGCAGGTACCGCCCGTTTAAGCACAATGAAAGACATTTGAAAAAAACGTTTTTGACTGATAGGACCACATTCTGTAGACTGAAAACTGTCTTGAAGATCATGAAAACTGATAATTCAGTTTGAAATTATGTGTTTTAAAACTGTTTGAAAGTTCACCTTCAAGCTAAGTAGGCCTTTTCCAAAAAATATGCAATCCTTTACGTCTCCGGGGCATTTTAGTCTGCAAGTCCGTTGTGTTTTAAATCTTCTGCCGCAATAGTCAGCAGGATCGCGTTGTAATGATCTTTTCAGTATTTAACAACATTTCACATACAGATACATCACTATATATATATATCTATATATATATATATATATATATATATATATATATATATATATATATATATATATATATATATATATATATATATATATATATATATATATATATATATATATATATATATATATATATATATATATATATATATATATATATATATATATATATATATATATATATATATATATATATATATATATATATATATATATATATATATATATATATATATATATATATATATATATATATATATATATATATATATCTATATATATATATATATATATATATATATATATATATATATATATATATATATATATATATATATATATATATATATATATATATATATATATATATATATATATCTATATATATATATATATATATATATATATATATATATATATATATATATATATATATATATATATATATATATATATATATATATATATATATATATATATATATATATATATATATATATATATATATATATATATATATATATATATATATATATGTATCTATATATATATCTTTGTAGAGGAATAGTATGTGCAATGCCATTTTTTTGGTTGCAGGTAGTATATTAATTGCTTCTGAATACAACATTACCTATTAATAAATACCATATAAATCCAATTATTAAATATCAAACATATCAGGCGTGTTTGTAGACTATTTTGACTGATGGGTGTAAAATATAAGAATTACCGACTTCAAACTAACTTATTAATAATATTCTTGAGAGGATTTCACCTTTCCAATAAAATTGAGAAATTAGTGACATAGAATTGGTAAAGCTGAAGGTAAATTTGGTAAAATTATTGAAAATTTTGGAAGAATATGGCAACAATTCCTGATAATTAAGAAAAAGAATTAACAATTACAAAACATTTAAATTATGTTTCTCAAAAATCAAAGAAAATTATCCGAAAATGAAGGAAATTTTCTGTGGGAAATTGCCACCTGCAGAGATTTCTCCTCTCCGATTGTATGCTTTCTTGCAAGATGGGAGGTCATATCTGTCAAATGGGCAATTTTAAAATAAAGTTGGTAAAATTGAAGGCAAATTTGGTTTTAAATTTTGTATAATTTGGCCAATTTGTTTTATTAGCTGTAACGGTCACTGAAAATTATAAATGCGTTCAACCTGGAGGCCTACATTGAGACACTAAATTATGAATGCGATGTGTGTACTTGATGGCATACGTCAGTCTTCATCCTCATTGGATAAACACTAGCATTTCTGTCCAAAAAATCCTTGTGTACATCGTATACAGATTAAGTAAAGCAAACTTTCTTCCCTTGGTTTCAGATTCTTCAAATGGCTGCGTGCGGTCGAGAGCCATGGAAGGATTTTAAGAAATTAACATCTTGGATGGACCGTGTAAGACAAGCAGTTGGACCTTTGTTTGATGAAGCGTTTCGTCCCATATATGAAATGGGAGGAGTTCACTTGCCAAATCGTTTTGCAAAGCTTTGAAGTAGATAAGAGTTATTAATGAAGCTTAAAAACCATTGTCGAAAAAATAAATAAACTGAAAAATTATTCTTCAAGTTCATTTTGAAGTGTCTAGGCTATATTCAGATATTACAAATTATTCTATACAGGTATAGGACCCATAGGAATAGCAATTTTGTACCTCCATTTCTGTTATTATTATTATTTTTGATTGATCGAACTTCATTTCAAACCATAATACAAAAGTATAACAAAAACAGTGACAGTTACAAAGTAAATGGGTTTGGGGAGCACTCAGAAGACACAAATGTACAAAATTAAAAGGGAAAAATGAAAAGAAAAGACCACGAAAGAAAAGATTAGATACAATAGTTACGTCACATTTAGTTAGTTCCTAGAATTACTGGATTTAATAAGATGCGCTTTAACAAAAGTCATGAGAGTGGAACAATTTCTAAGATTAATTGGTCAGTTGGTAGGGAATCCAAATAGTATTGCCTTTGTATTTTTTTAAATGTTGAGGGATATCTAGATTGTACAGTGGAGTTAGTATATCGTTGGCACATTGTAAGTATATAAATGACTGTTGGAAGCAAAATAATATGAACAAATGGTTGGAAGGGTAGTGAAATGATAGTGAAACATAAAGATTAAGGTATGGTAAATACTTAAATAAAAAAAGTTAAATGTCTTTAAATTAAGAAAACTTTGACAGGGAATTGATGGAAGAATTGGAGGTAGCTCGTAATGCTCTTGCTGGAGGATGAAGAGTTTCTTAATATTGGAATGGTAGGTGAACCCCCTGGTTATGCAGCAATAAGAGCGGTAAGGTAATAAATAGTAAGCAAAACATTACGTGGAAGCTGATACTTAAGACGGCAAAAAAGGCCGATACCCTTTGAAATCTTATCACAAACATAGCTTACACGGTCACTCCAAGATAAATTATTGTCAATAATTACCAACTTTTGGAACAATATGCAGTCAAATTTGGGGCATTTAGGACCAAAGTTGGGGAGAAATTGATTATTTCAGGACAAAAACATCCAGTCATACAGTCATAATCAGAACATTTACAGTCTGACAGTAGGACAAGTCTAAAAACATCGACCAATTTTGGATCAAAATCTAGAAATTTTGGAACATTTTATAGACATTTTTTTAATTATATGTCTTCACTCTAACAGTCATATGTCAGTGAGATACGGTGCGGTTTATAGAAAATCCCAGAAATCACGACTGTCTGCCGGCCCACGTGTAGCTCCACCCTCAGCTCATTAGGACCATAAAAAAGAGGTCCTCAGAAACGCGCAAGGGAATTTTAAACCTTTTCTAGATCCAAATAAATGAAATTCGGTAAATAATAGATAACAGTCTTTTGTGTATGAACAAAGTTGCAAATGGTCTTATTGCATTGCCCTGGGGCCGAGTTACAAATCAAAGGTAAAGGCCTACACAATCTGGTAAAAGCCTAGGCTATTGGAAAGTATCTAATTACAAACATTCAGACTTTGCAGGGAGAAATGGGTATAATTGGCAGAAGTGAAGCTTAATTATCATAAGTAATTAAGATCCACCCATCTGCATTCCTAGGTGGGATTTAAGGGGAAAACTCCCCCCCCCCCCTTCCCCCCCAACACTTTTTTCTGATTGTATATCTTTTGTATGGTGTTTTTTTTTTTTTTTTTAAGTTTTCATGATTTTGCCACAAGAAATCGGATACAAGTCTCTAAAATAGGAAACCGTCCATTTTTAAACTGTGCAATGACATTAAACAGTCACAAATTGAAAAAAGGTCAAAGATCGGTGGTCAGAACACCCATATGCACATATCGTGTATAGTTGGTTGCTCCCTTGTTGAAGAAGCCGCCGAGCGAAATTTGAATATAGTTCCTCTCTCCAACGGCATATTATCGAGAACCAATGGTAGGACAATTATACATTATTTATCATTTGATATTCTATTGCATGTTGTCATTTTTGTGATCAGGTAGGTAGGCTCTTTTGCGGACCGTTCGTGAGTTTCCTGCATTTCTTATGAAGTTAAGCCCATTACGCCAACTTGTAAGTAAACCGTCAATCTCTACAAAATTTTACTCGTTCTTCGTAAAAAAGTTGGAACGGAATGATAGCATTTATGGCCAAATTCATGATGATGGGACTTTTTTACTGTTTTACTCGTTTATCTAATTTCATGAGTTTTTCCAAGCTCTGATAAGCTTATTTTTTGCACTCCGCACCCCCTCTCCCCGTGGCGTGGTGGGTAATGTTTCACTGGTGGGGCAAGAGCATTTTGGTGTCCCCCCGCGAAAAAAAATGACTGGCACATAGATTTAAATTGGCATGCACTGTCTAGATGGCACCGACCGGTTAGAAAATTGCTTAAAATCAGTGTTTCAAATCAAGGAAGAAAACCATGCAAGGGGTCCAGGAGGCAAAGCAGCTTTGGTAAAAGGCCAAAAGTAAAGAAATTTCCCAAAAATTGAAGCTTTGCCTCTAGGCTCTAGATTTGCCACAATTTTAAGCAATTTTTTGCTACTAAAAGTGCAGCCCGGTGGATTTGACATGAATTTAAGCAACTTTATGTCAGTCTGTTATTAATATTACAGCAAACAGGGATTTAAATTTGCATGGTGTGGACATAATATAAGTTGAACAGTTCTCTCTTCTCAAAGTCATGTGAAATGCAGGGCTTGATGGAGACCTTGCCACCTAATACCCTGCCAGGACGTTGCCCTAAACACTGATATAAAATAACTCCCTTAACAGTACCATCTAAACGGTGCATGCCAATTTAGATCTATGTGCCCAACGTTTTACTCTTACGGGCATTTATCATTATTATTAATATAATTATTAATAAATTATTATTATTATTATTATTATTATCATCAACATCATCATCATCATCATTATTATTACTATTTTCATTTTTATTATTATTATTAATATTGGGGGCGCCCAGAATGCCATCCTACCATGGACACATGCACCCACCACGCAACTGCAACAACAAACAAATCCATAGTAAAGGTATGCCAAGTTTCCAAAACGTCATAGGTATAAGCCATGGATTTGACTATTCGTTGAATTAGTTATACTTCATCTCCTCATTAACATTACTTAGTTATTTGGTCCTCGATCCAATTACATACGTGCTGCCGATGCTATGCACTGTTGTTTTATATGGTGTTGCGTATTACGAATAAACCTTCTTCAGTTCTTGGATGGAACTCTGCTTGCTTAGGCCTATAGAGCACGTCCCGTGGACCAAACAAATTGGCTGTAATTTTAAAGTTTTGGGTAAAAGCCTTAATATTGGGAAAAACAAAAACACTCAAAATGTATTAAATGGGGCCCAGGGCAAACTTTCGATGTATATAGATTGACGTGCCCTTCTCCACCTTCTCTACAAAGTTTTAAAGATTAGTTCAGTGGCCAGTCATTTCTACATAAATGATACCAGAATACAGAGCTTAAAACGTGAATATCTCCTTAACGGAATAAGATATTGTAGTAGTTTCTTCACCATTTTGTTTCTTTTGAAATCCTCTTTCAAGATGGATTTGCTTGACCCCTGAACTAATCCTTTAAGATATACGCGTTTACAGAAATAAAATTTAAGTCTGTTTGAGTTCACAAGTCTCCTGATCTTCTTATTGACAGATTAAAGACAGTTGTTATATGCAAGCTACCCAAATTTCAAGAGTGGCAATATAAATAGTCTGGAGAAAGAAAAAAAATTGGGGCCGCACCACTGGCTCGGTGGAGACTGAATTTAGATTATGCAGACTGATTTGGAATGTTTTCTAACTGACACAGAGTTATTGATTTTATGCAAAAATCTCCTAAACCATTCTATTTTGCTTTTCACATTGTTTGGGACATTACATATTCCGAATCATGATCAATACAGAGTTTACTAATCGTGATGTAAATATTTCCGATTTTTTGATCTCAGATCTATAAATTTTCCATTTCTTTAAGATCTTGGTATGAAATTTTCGTGGCTGCAAATTGAAGAAGAAAGAGAGTTCATTAGTAGGCCTAATTATCTGATATATAAAAATTTAGAAATGTTCATCTAAAGTTAAGGGGAGGGGGTGATTATCGTCCGAAGTTACAATGCTGTCGTACATTCTTTCAAAATATGTCGCCACCATTGACATATGGTACTAAAGACTTTTTCCCTGGTTCATATATTCATTATAACTCTTGAAATAAAGAAAGCGTGCTCACTGGATTTTCTGCCACCTCGCCCCGAATTCCTTCCGGCACCCCTGCGTATGCGTACCTTCACGCACCGAATCGCTACATGAAGCGATTTGTTTTACGTATACGCATACGTTTACGCACACGCTTACGTATACATGGAAACAGTTATACTGAAATTGCACTGGAGCGATTTTTGTCTTACGCATACGCATACGCATACTCGCAAATGGAAACACAGAAAGCTATGTGACAATGACAATCTGTTGTGACCAATTTTGGCCCAGAAATAATAGCCTACCCTGATCCGCCCTTGCATGTACCTGTCGGAAATGTGCTGAAATATATTTATTTTAACTCGTATGAGAAACGAAAAGATGAAGAAAAGATTTACAAATCAAAAGAAAGGTCCCGCCCGAGGTTCAGACTCCAAATATCGCGTATTGAAAACGTAAATGAAGTTAGTACTGTTATGATATTTGTTTTCAATTATCAAAACAAAAAATCGTACGCGTCATATCGAATTACGCAGATTTTGTTTAAAGCTTTAAATTTGAGAGTATGTTTATATATTTATTCCAATAGGTTGGGAAAGAGGCGTGGATAAACTCTAAGGGCCCGAGCAAAAATCAAGAAGTGGGGGCCCTAGGCATTAGGCGGGCCCCTGGGTTCCACGCATTTTGGGCGCATGCAAGGCGGCACATCGATTATCTATATGTAAAGATAACCATCAACAATTTTACCCCTTCCCTTCCCATCAAAATACGTCGTGCTGCCCCCGCTCCTCTTTTTTACAATTTTAGTAGCTTGTAATTTTTCGGACATTGTCATACATTTCCAGACGTTTTCTGTTCCCCTATCCTACTTCAATGTATTTACCAATCGCACTCCCCACTTCTTTTTTAATTAACACTACCTGACCAATTTGATGCTAAATTAAAAAATAGCTTTCCGATAATGCCGTTTCAGGGTCTGTATTTTGCTTTTGCAAATTTTCTTTAATAATATTCTGTGATTTTATCAGACAGTCTTGGAAAAAACTAGTGAAAAATGCATGTGATTCTTTTCATGAACCTACTTTTCTATTGTAAATTATTTCACATTTAGAAATCATATATACTGAAAAATTTTAAGGACATTTTGCAGCCGGAATTTTAAGAATAGGTTATAATTCATTGACATCGCCATTGTTCCCCTCCCCTACCTCTCTATATTAATCTACCAAAAAATTACCGAATATTAAAAAAAACTTTTGAATCGAAAACAAAAACCCTCAAGCTGACCATGGGAAACGTTGTTCCCATTCCATACCCTGAATACACCACTGGGGTGAGGCGACCACTTGGTCTATCGACTGATATAGGTCTGTGTCACGGAGTGATTTGCCTCATTTAAACCTATGATTTAGGAGAATTAGGATTAGACTAGGAGAGTGGAAATTTTCGTGACCTCTGAAAAGGTGGATCTAGCATTTCACACGACTGCACAAGAGTAAATCATTGGGGGTTCAGCAGAGATTTTGGCTCCTTTTTGAACCCAAAATCAAATGGTAGTAGATAACCTCGTACTGATTTGCCTCATTGAAGGTCAAAAATCTAAGAAAAAATATTTCCTCAAAAAGAAGGAAACTTTCGGACACTTGGTCTACTAATCTATATAGGTTGGTAGGTCTGTCTGTCTGTAGCCAGGTAGCACGGAACTGTTTTGCCTCAATTGAAGAAAAAATTGCCCCAAAATAGAGGATTTTTTTTTTAATTTGCACAAAATTGAAAGAAATGTCCCAAAATAAAAATAAATTTCTTCAAAATTAAGGGAAATTCTTCAAAAATTAATGGAAAATGGAGAGAAAAAATTCCTGAAGATTGAAGAAAACTTACCGAAAATCGAAGAAAAATTTTCCGCAAATTGTAAGAGAATAAAGGAAATTTCAGAAACTTTGAACTTTCCAAAAGTTGAAACAGATTTCCCGATTAGCACTTTAGTCACAGGTTAGTCACTTTTCTGCTTGAAATCGGGAACTCTTGAGGGTTCTTGTCCGTCTGAGAGGTGACTTTCCTACGCCCCTGGAACTAAGGGCAGTGCCAGAGGGGCTGAGGGGTAAAACTTCAATTTGTTTTACTAATAATAAAATGGTGAAAATTGGTCAGACATAGGTGTACTGACTGACTGGTGTACGTGTGTGTGGCCAGGGGCATTAGGCATGTGGGGTGCGTTCAAAACAAAAGGTTCTAATCTTGTCCCGTATTTGGAAACTTTCTTATCTACAAACTATCTTTTTTCTTCTAAGAATAAACCTTGAGGAGTTTTGGTTCAAAATCAAAGATTTTTGATCCGAAATTAAATATTTGGGTCAAATATTGAACAATCGTGATTTAAAATTGAAGAGGTTGGGTTTTAAATTGAAGACTTTTGGTCCAAAATTAAAGATTTTTGATACAAAAATAGAAGATCTTCGGTTAAAAGCGATAATCCACCAAAGGCAAAGTTGTCTCCCTTTCCTTTTACATATGGGGCAACCACACTGATAGGTCTGTGGCACGGACAGACGGAACTGATTTACCTCATTGAAACGTAAGATAAAAGCACCACATTCGGGATCATTTAAGTACCGAAAAGGTGAAGTTTGGAGAATTTTCGTGACGTGTTCTGAGCAGACTGACAGAAGGATATAGCATTTTACACAGAGTAATTTCATTGGGGAGTTGTGGGTTCAACAGAGATTTTGGCTCCTTTTTTAACCCCAAATCAAATAGTAGCTACGGCATGTGCATGTTTAACCCCCTATTGGCCTTGTTCCAATAATCTAACGGGATAATTTTATAAGGCAGATTTTACCATTCATTTCGCGACTCACAAATTCAATAAACAGTGCATATTATTAGTAATTTCTTGCCCAATCTAGCAGTTATGAAAATAAATTCGCACAATTTATCGGAACTTGTGACTTATCTGTGGTACCTGTGCTCCTAAAATTAGTTGTTTGTGATAAACGAATGAGCGCTTTACGCTAGCTAATCACATTAATATATATAAACCCAAGGCCTTGCAAACCCATGGCCTTATAGATCCATTTGATGCAAGTTTTTGCTGGACTAAAACCGATCTCCTAACCGTTTGAGAGGGGGAATCCCCCAGTCCTGCCTCGTACGTCTCTCCCATCAAAGGTAAAGTAATGTCAAACAGCACATCTTGTCTGTGTGAGTCAATGTCATACTAAAGCTTGTATAAACCTTTATGAGTCAATGCCATGATAAAGCTTGTATAAACCTTTAAGATTCAATGCCATGATAAAGCTTGTATAAACCTTTATAATTCAATGCCATAATAAAGTTTGTATAAACCTTTATGAGTCAATGCCATAATAAAGCTTGTATAAACCTTTATGAGTCAATACCATATAAGAGCTTATATAAATCTTTATGAGTCAATGCCCTTATAAAGCTTGTGTAAACCTTTATGAGTCAATGCCATAATAAAGCTTGTATAAACCTTTATGAGTCAATGCCATAATAAAGCTTGTATAAACCTTTATGAGTCAATGCCATAATAAAGCTTGTATAAACCTTTATGAGTCAATGCCATAATAAAGCTTGTATAGACTTTTTTGAACAAGTTTTTCCCTGAAACTATGTGTGTCCTTTCGCTACTAGACCTAACATTTTATATCATAAAGTATGTACTTTTCGTTTTACTCTGCTTTAAATTATCATTCGCTTGTTGCCTCTATTTTTGTTTTAAAAATTGACAAGGAGGAGGGATTTGAAGATGGAACAGAAAAAGAGATAGATCATTTTTTCGAAACAACTTCGGCTAGTGAGTGATTTTCTATTGCAATTATCTGTTTGAGTTGGGTTTAACATCTCTCAACATCCCACCTTAAATTTAAAACAGAACTGTTTAAGCTTATCAGAACAGAATGTGAGAAAACATGGCACACCTCTTTGTTTCCAAGTGTTTAGATTAATCAAAGTTGGGAAAGCTTTTCCGGGACCGCTATGACCTCTGATTTAAGCTAATCTCTCGGGAGCAATTTGACCTTTGCATTTGTGGTGGCGTTAAGCATCATCAAACAAACAAAAGACCATAAGGTCAGTAAGCGCTATTCATCCATTGTCTCTTTTTTCCAATTGTCATATGAGTTGGTGGTGCGGATGAGAGTTATTCGTGCGAATATTCAGGAAATCTGTCGTCATTAAGAGTACTCTCCAGTTTGTCTTGTTTTGTCTGGGTTTCTTTGAAACTAAGATAATTTTCAGTGGATATATAGTTTTCCCCATAACTTAAAACTACAAAGATTTTCCAGTCTTTATATTAATTCATTTACCTGTGAGTTCCACATGAATTCACTCAGCGGAGGCAGATCTAGATAAAATATATTGGAGGCCAATGGTAGTCACAAAGATTGCCAGTGCACCACAACTGGTTATCAAAGGCCGTGGACATTGACTTGGTTGTCGATGTTATGTCTATCCGTACGTCGTACCTGTGTTCTCGTCCGGGCCGTATTAAGCGTTTCGTGACAGCATTGTTACTATCATAACCGATTACGCAGGCGACGACCCCGTCATTGTAATTGTGTGTTCACTCGTCGTCGTCGTGGTCGAGTCACAAAGATTGGTGGTTGTGTCATGACAATACCTCTTTTCAGGGTGATAGAAGTCACTGTTCCAAACGTTTCAGTCACTTACCTTGATTCATACATCTTCCCAATCCGACATTCATATCCCGTTTAGAATACCAGCTTCATGTTTACTGACATGACATGTTATTTGACTTTATTCTGAAGATACATTAATTTTGAATGAAAAAAAAAATTGAACATTTTATGTCCTTAACGTATACATAAAACAAACATTTTTCATAGCTGGAAAACTGAATAAGATTTCTAAAAAAGTAGAAACAAGCGATCACAACAGGAAAAACAAACAAAACAAAACATATCTGGTGGCAGATAACATGAAATTTGAATGATTTTTTGCAGATTTCCAACTATTCTTCATGCAAAGCACCCCTAATTTCGCCATTTGATATGTGGCATTAACATGTCTTTTTTCTGGAAACAGTTTATTTTCAGGCACATGCAACATTTCTTCGCGAAGTTCAGCGAATAACTGGAACACCGTGACTCATCCATCATTTATTTTAATTTTATGAAAGCAGGACAATTTTTTTTTTATTTGATTCCGAAAAAATGCTGAGAAATTTCTGAATTATCTTGCAAATATTTGACTAATGAGAAAATTTTGACATAGGAAATGTGGCACATCCCCCCTCTCAACAGCTGTTTGTGTAATTTCTCTTTGTCTCTTTTTTAAAGTGTTTTCAGGCGATGAATTATACTTTCTGTAATATTTCATGTGTTACTACTTTCCTGATATATCCAATATCTGTTAAATCATGAAACTTCACGAAAATATGACACAAGGGTTTAAGAAATGTGAGGATATGACATCATGGTTAGTATGATTCAGTCCTTTGTACGCAACTGAGGCAGATTTTAGATATAAATGTTTTCCTTCATGAAATGAAGATATTAAAGGGTAATATTTTCGCTACATTATACCTTTTTGTGTCCTGTTTTCTATAGAATAAAATTGTTTAAACCCTAAACTAATACTTAAATCATGAGAATAATGAGAAACGTCAATATCCCTGTGATTCAAAAGACTTTCTACTTTCTGTTCTTTCAGATAGACAGCAAGGACATTCTGATCATGGGGACGACAGCACTGCTGAGGTGTCTTATTTTGATGTTTCGAACAGCACCCAGGACACTAACTCAAACATATCTTTGGAAGAACCAATATCTGCAAAGATGCAAAAAGCTGCAAATGTGCCACAGATGAAACAGCCTAAAAAAAAGTTACATGGACAGATGCGGAAATATCTGCTGTGCACATACATTTGGAACAGTACTTTTTGCTTAGTAAACTTCAAAGAAAAACCGAAATTAAAAAATGTCAACAACAGTCCCCGTGCCTTTTTGATCGAAAGTGGACAAATACCAAAGACATTGTGCGGAACACAATTTTGTCAAATGCGCGCGTTAAAAAAAAGTTAAAACATTACAAATTGAAAACACATAATTTTCTTTACTTGAGATGCCACAGCTGAATTTGAAAGCCTACAAACAGACAAAAGAACTGAATGGTCTTAGGCAGAAAAACCTGCTCTGCACAGATATTTGGGACAAAACATTTCATTCAATTGGTAAACCTCCCAAAGAAATCAATTTAAAAATTGTCGGTCGGTCTCCCATACCATTGTGAATAAATGTGGACCGATATCAAAAGTGGGATACAATTTTTTTAATTGCACGCTACAGGAAAAAGTTGAGCATTATTTTTGTTTAATAATCCTTTTACTTAAGGTGCTAAACTGCAAAAATGAACAAATTAAAAGAGAACTGCATGGGCGGAGGCAGAAATAGCTGCTATGCACAGACATTTTGTATAACAAAGCCTTAGTAAACCTTCGAGAAAGACTGAAATTGTAGTGTAAGTCGGTCCACATGCCTTTGTGAATGAAAGTGGACAAATATCATAACTGTTTGAATCACATTTTTTCAAATACACACCATAGAGAGAGATTCGAACTTAAGCATAAGTTGTGAAAATTTCTTTACTCGCAGTATTATTTACAAACATTCACATTACACAGCTATGTATAATATTTTGTTTGGAGATGCGAATGTGATCTCATGACTTTAAATTCCCCACGGATTTCATTCAAACATGTTTTGCATACAAGTAGCTGTTGTAATTCTGTTGTACTGAGTCTAATTCTTATGTGTAGCATCATACAGACAATTCCTTTACAAATGTTGATGTAAATTTTTATTAATATTCACCGCTACTTTCTTTAACTATAAAAGCTTTGGATTAGCATATAATTATATTATTCATTTACTCATAAGTCTGTAAGTCTATTTTCCCACCTTTCCAATCCTCTTGTTGGATATGCTAAACACAGGGACGGCACCATTATTCTAAAACTGGGGGTTGGGGTGGAATTTGGGGCCCGAAAATAGATTGTCCAGTGGAGGGGGTTACCACAAATATCTCCCCCTTTTTTCACCTGCTCTGAAAAACTCAAGGGTTGATATTGTTTTTTGTGTACCTCACCTGTAGTTGTTTGCTAATCTCGTAAATCCAAGTTGTTATAATTTGTGGAAGACTTGGCACAGCAGACTCAAAAATATTTTGATGTATGATGTTCTATGATAAAGATTCTACTGTTACATGTAAAAACCGTTATGATTTGTTTGGTAACCTTGCAAGTTTGCAGTTAAAAATATTTTTTTAAATGTTTCATTATGTAATACAAATTTATTTTGCCGTCTTATTTATAATATGGTGAATCTGGTTGAGTAGTTAAATACCATGGTTTTGTAACACTAGAGAGAGAGAGAGTTGAACACACAATTACAATGACGGGGTCGTCGCCTGCGTATTCGGTTATGATAGTACAAATGCTATCACGAAACGCTTAATACGACCCGGACGAGAACACAGGTACGACGTACGGACAGACATAACATCGACAACCAAGTCAATGTCTACGGCCTTTGATAACCAGTTGTGGTGCACTGGTAACACTATAAATAAAGGTTTCTTATATATCCAGCCAACGTGAGATGCGTCTAATGTTCAGCAGCGATGGTGGAACTCAGATTCGAGCGTATACAGAAGTGCAATTAATTGATTAAGTTATAAGTATCCACAAATATACATCCATATTTAAAAACTTCTCAAGGATAAAATGATAAAGTCTTGAAAATAATAATCGAAAAGATATAACATGTGTAATTCCTCGGAAGAATTACATAACGTAACACAATGCACAAGGTCCTGCTGGGACTAACTAAGAACAGCGGAGAAAGAGTGTTTCCTCGACGACGACGACGAGTGAACACACAATTACAATGACAGGGTCGTCACCTGCGTAATCGGTTATGATAGAAACAATGCTATCACGAAACGCTTAATACGACCCGGACGAGAACACAGGTACGACGTACGGACAGACATAACATCGACAACCAAGTCAATGTCCACGGCCTTTGATAACCAGTTGTGGTGCACTGGCGGAGTGTTTCCTTTTGCTGAAACTGTTTATATACAAACAAATATCCTTTGTACAAGAAGATTAGAGAGGAGGTAGTTGAACATTGAATACTGCAAAACAATGCATAAGACTGTATGCTACATAGCTTCCTCCTAGATAATTGAAAATAATCGATACACCATAAACAATCAAAAGAAAAACTTCATATCACACCGCTTAATAAGCGTTTAGGCCAATGGACCTGGCGGCCTGATCGTTTGGTCCTAATGGGTGCTGCTGGCTTGATCAGAGAAGTTGGATTAATATCCTTGTTATATGGAGTGGGCGAAACAAGTGGTAACGGATGAAATACCAGTGTAGAATCTGGAGCATCCGCGAGGTAAGCAGGCTTGATTCTGTCAATTGAAACTGATTCCTCCCGACCTTGCATATCGATTTGGAAAACTTTATCTCCCCGCTTGATGACCTTATATGGGCCGTGATAACGTGGTTGCAAGGGTTTGCGCACTGCATCAGTGCGTAGCCAGATGTGTGTGTGTAGGACTGCAGATCCTTGTGTAAATAAGTAGCCCTGCTGACTGTTTTTGTCTGAAAACTTTGCACATGATATCTGTAAGACGATCAGCGTACTGAGATGGATCTAATGTAGTACAACGTTTTGGAACAATGACCTAACCTGGCAAGGCTAAAAGAGTTCCAAAAACCATTTCAGCGGATGAAGACTGAGAATCACACTTAACTGCGGAGCGAACGCCTAGAAGAACTAATGGCAACACCTCTCTTCAATGCATATTATCTGCATGAGCTTTGGTAGCAGTTTTCATCTGCCGATAAAAGCGCTCCACGAGGCCGTTGGCCTGAGGATGATAAGATGTAGTTCTGATGCGTGTAGAACCAAGTAGTTTGTTAAGGTTCTGAAACAAACTAGATTAAAACTGGGCTCCTCTGTCAGTCGTTATAGTAACAGGTACGCCAAACATATAAATCCAATGCTGAACAAAAGCTTTTGCCACTGTTTCCGCAAGTATATTTGGAATAGGAATAACTTCCGGCCATTTTGTAAAGCGACCAATGATGATTAAAATGTATGTAAAACCATCCAATGGAGGTAAAGGATCTACAATGTCCGTATCAATATTCTTAAAACGAAAGCTAGGTGGCGCAAAGGTTTATAACGATGTTACATTGTGGGGATGAACTTTCGTCCTTTGACACGCTAAACAAATTTTGATACAACTGTTAACATCCTTCTTGATACCTGGCCAAACAAAACCTTGTAGAATTAGGTGCTGAATAGCACGTGAACCAGGATGAGAAAGTGAATGTAATGAAGTAAAGACTTGTCGTCTAAATTCCTTTGGCACTATTAGTCTTGCATGACCAGTAGAAACATCACAAATTATAGTCCCATCTGCAAATGGTAAAGGTATATCTTCAAGCTTTAAAGATAATGAATTGCGTTGGCTTGATAGCTCTTTATCATCCTTTTGCTTATAAGCTATGTCACTCAAATCTACAGCGACACAGGCTGAAATTGCTTGAACATTGCGAGTTAGGCATCTGCGACTACATTTTCTTTGCCTTTAATATGTCTAATGTCAGTGAAGAACTGGGAAATTAAATCTAACTGACGAATTTCTCTTGGAATATCTGTCGGATTTCGTTGATAAAGCATATATCAACAATGTATGATCAGTGAGGATATGAAAAACACGCCTATCAAGATAATGTCGGAAATGACGAATAGCAAGGCAAATGGCGAGTAACTCGCGACCGAATGCACTATAACGGGTTTCCGCCGCTTGTAAACGCTTGGAAAAGAAAGCGATTGGTTTTCAATTGTCAGTGACTAACTTCAATGGAACATCCGAAACTGGATAAGACAACATAGTAGAAGTAGCTAAAGCTTGCTTCAAGTCTTAAAAAGCTTGTAATTAAATATCGTCAAGCTAAATTGCTTTGTTTTTGGCTTCACCTGACAGTGAGAGGTTTCGCTGTGTGAACAAGATGGAATGAATCGACGATAAAAGTTCAACAAGCCTAAGAATTCGCGTAATTTTCGTAGGATGTCTGGTGGCGGAAACTGCTGCACTGCGGAGACTTTGTCGAGTAATGGAGTTATCCCATCTGTTGCGATATTGTAATCCAAAAATTCTAGTGAGTCAAAAATGCATTTTTCTTGGTTAATGACCATTTCATATTGGTATAACCAAAGGAAAAGTTCTTGTAAATGCATATAATGCTCTTCTGAACTTGAACTGGCGATCAACAAGTCGTCGATGTTTGCAAAAAGAAAAGGTAGTCCCCCCAAAAAACTTGGTCTATAAAACGCTGAAAGGTTTGGTCTGCATTCCTGAGGCCAAAAGGCATTTTCATGAAGTCAAAAAGTCCAAATGAGTGGCAATGGCAGTCTTAGGCACGTCACTAGCTTCGACTGAAATGTGTTGTTAGGCGCGAACAAGATCGATCTTAGAGAAAACAGTCTTTCCACTCAAATAAAACGCGAAATCATGAATATGTGGAATAGGATAACGATCTGGAATAGTGGCGCTATTTAAGGCTCTATAGTCTCCACAAGGACGCCAGTCTCCAGTTTTCTTTTGTACCATGGGTAATGGTGACAAGCAAGTGCTTTGTGAATGGCAAATAATGCCTAGTTGTAACATATGCTTCAATTCCGCTTTCGCTACTTTAAGTCAGTCAGTAGCTAAACGACGAGGACGACAAAAAAGGTGGTCTGCGTGTAATAATGTGGTAAGTCACCGTATGCTTGACATTTGTTTCTCTCTAATTCAAACGTTATAAGCTTGGAAATTTATGAAGCAGCTTATGACATTGCGAATGCTTGTCCAAAATAGGGTATGCTGGACTTGGACTAGAAAATGTGTGCTGTGCTCCTAAAATGCTAAAAGATGTCGTAGAATCTATCAGCTTGCGATTCTAAATATCGACTAACAGCGAATAATGATTCAAAAAGTCTGCACCTAAAATTGGTCTAGACACATCGGCCAAATCAAAAATCCATGCAAAAGCTCTGCGAAGACCAATATTTAAAGTTAAAGACCGCTCTCCATATGTAGAGATAAGGATTTTATTTACAGCTTGTAAAGGAGTTCCAAGACGCTTGTGTTTGTCAGAAAGAGACGCTGGAAATACGCTTACTTCCGCTCCTGTATCAACAAGAAAACGTAACACTGTAATTCGATCTGTAACAGAGAAAAGGCGTCTGTAGTTCCATGCCGTCCGACGATGTCGCCGCTAGCTATCGGCTTGGTCTTTTGACTGGTTTGGTCTACCTGAAACATACTTGCAAGGTTTTATGCACTTGTGAGCCTTCTCACCGAACCTGTGATGATACCAACAAAAACTTGAGTCCGTGTCTTTGAAGGCATAGTATGGTTTACTTTTCTCTATGGCTGTGAATGCTGGAGAATTACCAGTGACATCAAGAAAAGATTAGAAGCTACGGAAATGTGGTTCATTAGGAGAATGTTGAAAATATATTGGACAGAAAGGAAAACAAATGATGATGTCCTGATAGCTTCAGGCATGGACAGGTCTCTACTCAATGCCATCAGAAGGAGACAGATGGAATTTTTTGGGCATGTTTATCGGGAGGTTGGGTTGGAACAGCTTGCAGTATGTGGAAAAATTGAGGGCAAAAGAAGCAGAGGATGGCAGCGAGTTAAATATGTCCAAAGCTTAAACAACTGGGCAACCAGCAACAGCCTAAGTAACAATAAGTTTATGCATTTAGCTCTAAACAGAAGTGACAGGAGGGCCATGACCGCCAATGTCTCTTCCAGACTCGGCACCTAGAGAGAGAGAGGGTGGGATGGTTATGTACCATGGTTTCACTGATCAGGATCATGTCTAAACTCTCCCATTAGGTTGAGTTGGGTATGGGTATACACACACACACACACACACATATATATATATATATATATATATATATATATATATATATATATATATATATATATATATATATATATATATATATATATATATATATATATATATATATATATATATATATATATATATATATATATATATATATATATATATATATATATATATATATATATATATATATATATATATATATATATATATATATATATATATATATATATATATATATATATATATATATATATATATATATATATATATATATATATATATATATATATATATATATATATATATATATATACTAAATTCCCCATTTAGTGTGTTTGAATTTCCCGTTTAGTGTGTATGAATTCCCCGTTTAATGTGTATGAATTCCCCGTTTAGTGTGTATGAATTTCCCGTTTAATGTGTATGAATTCCCCGTTTAGTGTGTATGAATTTCCCGTTTAATGTGTATGAATTCCCCGTTTAGTGTGTTTGAATTTCCCGTTTAGTGTGTATGAATTCCCCGTTTAATGTGTATGAATTCCCCGTTTAGTGTGTATGAATTTCCCGTTTAATGTGTATGAATTCCCCGTTTAGTGTGTATGAATTTCCCGTTTAATGTGTATGAATTCCCCGTTTAGTGTGTATGAATTCCCCGTTTAATGTGTATGAATTCCCCGTTTAGTGTGTTTGCATTCCCTCAATTTAAACTCAAGAGTTGACATTGTGTTATATGTACCTCACCTGTAGTTGTTTGCTAATCTCGTAGATCCAGTCATAACTTATGGAAAACTTAGCACAGCAAACTCGAAAATACGTTGATGTATAATGTTCTATGATAAAGATTCTACGGTTACATGTAAACACCTTTATGGTTTGTTTGGTAACCATGCAATTGCTTATATTTAAGTAAATGTTTAATTATGTAATACAAATTTATATTGCCGTCTTATTGATAACATGGTGAATCTGGTGGCCGGGTGGTTAAATACCATGGTTCCACTGATCAGGATCATGTCTAAATTCTCCCATTGGGTTTGGGTATGGGTATACCCACCTATATACGGAATTCCCCGTGTTTGATTTCCCCGTTTAGTGTGTATAAGCTTCCCGTTTAGTGTGTATAAATTTCACGCTTAGTGTGTCTGAATTCCTCGTTTAATGTGTCTGAGTTCCCCGTTTAGTGTATCTGAATTCCCTGTTTAGTGTGTGTGGGTGAGTTCCCCGTTATGTGTGTACAATTGTGTAGTAGTTCCCCGTTATGTGTGTATAACTGTGTGTGGGTGTGTAATTATGTTAAAGTTCTCCAATTTACGTGTATATTTGTTTCCCGATTAGCGAATATGTGTGAAAAACTGTGTTTAAATGTGTTTCCACAATTTGCATGTGAAAAATCAAGGTTAGATAGAAAGGGATATCTGATAAGCAGAGTTCACATCCATTTCCAGCACACTCTTGTAAATACCACTGTGGGGTTGGATTTGCTCTGAACCCTTTCTATCTGTTTTTCCCGTTTTGAAGGTTTTAGTCATCATTCCCGACGACGACGAGTGAAGACACAATTACAATGACGGGGTCGTCACCTGCGTATTCGGTTATGATAGTAACAATGCTATCACGAAACGCTTAATACGACCCGGACAAGAACACAGGTACGACGTACGGACAGACATAACATCGACAACCAAGTCAATGTCCACGCCTTTGAAAACCAGTTGTGGTGCACTGGCGTGTCTACCCAACCTAGGCTTGAAGCCAGGGCCTCGTGGTCTGTAGACAGGTATGATAACCGCTACACCACAGTTAGTAGACAAGGGGGCGGTTATATATGTGATTGTATGTGTGTTGTGTGTGTGTGTGTGGGCGAGGGGGAGGGGGTACTATGTCCTACCAAAGTAAGTTGCTAAGATATAATTCTATAGCGTGTTTCAATCACATTCCTTTCGAGAAATATCATTCAGATTTTAGAAAACTACCTTTATTCCCGTGCAGTTTTCTTCATTTAGGGGCAATTTTCTTCTAATCGGAAAATATGGTCAATTTTTATCAATTATCTGGAAATGTTGCGAAATATTACTGAAATATTCACTAATTTTACCAAATTTTCCTTCAATTTATGTTGATAAGTCCCAGTCAAAAAAAGCATGTGGCGGGGAATGTGAAATCTTTTCATCTATTCATGAAGCATTTTTTCCCTGCTCCTCACTTCCTAAGACTCTGCACCCTCATTGCCGTACGAAGCAGGGACTGGGGAGGCAGCCCCCTGCAGGCCGAATACCCTGAGTCAGGCCCAACTCGGATAAATATCTGGGTCATGCACACCCTCCCAACTCAACGTGATGTTGACAATATGATACTTGGACACCGATCGTATATAGTTAGGCAGAGAGGCAAAATGTAATTTTTAAATCAGTTATTTGTCGGAATCATGCTCGATTCGGCTATATTTCCCGATGATTAAAGGAAATTTCCCACAAATCGAAAAATTCCTGGAAATGGTAAAAATGTTCCGAAAATTGAAAAAAAAATGCCTGGAAATGAAATCAAGTTCCCGAAATTTAGCCAAAAATACGCTAATCGAAAAACCTGCAACAAAAGTGAAGGAAATTTCCCGAAAATAAAAAAAAATATTCCAAAAATTGAAGAAAATTGTCCAGAAATGAAAGAAAGATCCCAAGTATTAAGAATAATTTTCTGAAAAATGGCCAAAAAACTTGCGAAAATTACAAAACCTGTCAAAAATTTCCCGAAATTGCCTTCTAATTGATGAATTTGTCCGAAAATCGAAAAAAATTGCCCAAAAATTAAATAAGGCTCCTGAAAATTTCCCGGAAAATCGAAGAACCAGCTGAAAATGAAGGAAATTACACGGAAATGAGGGCTATTTTTTAAAGGATACGCCCCTTTCCCTAAAATCCTCCGCAAAACCAAAAGCTGTTGCGAAACCATTACTCAAAATCAATTATTTATTCACAGATAAATTGCGATTTTACCTTCGTAATAGGTTTTCAAGTCGGCCAAAAAGTCAACGCCCCTCATGAGTAAAATGGTCCCGTGCGGCTATGTGCACCCTAATAACAAAACTGCTCATAAAACATGTTAACACAACCTTTCTGGTTTGGCTTGGCCTGGCCCCCTTGACATTTTATTCTGGCTCCGCCCCTGATCATTGTCTGACCTAAATAGTGCACCCGACATTTTACATCTCTCTCGTCGGGGCCCAAGTATGATGTTGTCAGCATCATGCCGAATCGGGAAATGATTCTGATATTTATTGCCGAATATAGGGCATATGATTAAGAAATATCCATAATTCAAATAGTACATTCGACATTTCACATCTCTGCCGGACTAATATCAGCCCCCTCTTCAACCTTCCTGTCTCGTATGTATCGTAAGGCCATGAAAATAAGAAACATAACTAAGTTTCCTAATTCATCATTTTCAAAGCATTATAATTTAATTTTCCTACCATTTCTCTTCACATGCCATGTTTTTCCCGATAAATATTACAAACTCTCACAAGTGATAAGTGATTACATCGTACTGATACCGCCGCATGAACAAATGTTTTGGCCCTTGGTCACAATCAATTCTGTTCTTCAATGTTTGAGGACAAGTTACAAATTTTACTGAACCCTTTGGGTCCGTCAGCTAGCATTTGACTGTGCAATATGTAACATTTAAAAAATATACATATTTGATATGCTCATTATGGTCCATCATTAAAACCAACAAAAACAGTACGAAAATAGTATTACCCTGGGAAAGAATTTTGTAGGGGTTGTTTCTTTAATCATTTCTGAGGGATAACTTTGAAGCGTACCCTTAGGAATATAGCTTATTACCATAAAAATATGATTGGATTGATTAATTGCTCTATTTTATAGCATGGAAGCACAGTTTCCCATTGAAAAGGGCTTTTTGCCTTCTTTTTTAATAAATATCTTAAAAACAAGCAGAGATTCCTAAAACTTATGCCCCTCTGCCCCTAAACTTCAACAGCAAGCATGCTACACTCCCCAAACAAGTCTTATTAGTGCAAATTCAGTCTAAGCTTTACTAGACCATGGAACTTTGACTGTTATCTCAATTTTATGACAGCTTTAAAAAGCAAAGTCATGATCTTTGTCAATGAAAACAATTTGATTAAGTGGCATGTGATGACCTATGTCAATCCGAGTGACTTAGTTCAGCCCCAAAGAAGATAGTATCATTGATCAGTCCAATCAAATACATTTTTATAACAAACAAATGATACCATTGGCCAAACTTACTGACAAAAATTTAAAATGCATCAAAAAGGAACCATTTTAAGGAAAGTACCATTCTTTTTTATACAAAAGATCCTAATAAAATCTAGTCTTTCAATAAAATATAGGGTAAAGTTTCGCCGAGAAAATGGCTATTCTTATGAAGGTTAGTTTCCTAATAGCTTTAAAACCAGGCTTACAGAAAAACTTCTGGTACCCTCTCCCCATTCACCCCACCTCCCTGATATCACACACACCCTTATTTCCTCAAGCATATTACTTTTAGTGAAATATAATGGTTCTTTCATGAATATTTTCCGATTGACTATGTGATTTAATCCAAACGTGCTTTTGAAGTAAATCTTACCAGGTATACATGCCAACACATGCAGAATTGATCACGTGGACCAATATAATGACCAATATTTACCTCAATCTGTGTCATTTGGAACAAAAATGTCACTTTTTGTGCTTATTTAATGAAATTTGAATTAACAATTTTAAAATTACCACACTTTCCTTCTTAAAAGAACCCAATCTCGCTACAGAACATGTAACCTATTAATTGCCCCATTGAAGCCTATGATACAAGAGTTAACTTCGGGTCCTTTTTGTAACATAATCTTATAAATGTGGAATATTTTGTGATGTTTTCCAAAAAGTACAATCTAATATCTCTCGAGTAAGGGTACTTTCAAGAGGAGATTACCAGAGTTGTTGGTCCTTTTTTTAGGCTGAGAGATGTTATACATCCTGACCAAATCACTCAATTTTTTTGTACACAATTGAAAGATCAATGGACACATATTCGACCACATTATTTACACTGCAGTAGAGGTGTTTGCACTTCTTGATTACGTCGACTAGTTACTCTGCGCTTCGTTTCTACAGCTCTATGAGTAGAAGTTTATGATGTAACCAGGGCATTTCAAAGCCTTGAAGAGCTTAGTGGCCCATGTCAATAAGTTAGTTGTACCTTTGATCGTTCAAATTGGGATATTTCGCAGAGAATCAATATTAGGTATGAGATCAATTTTGATTTATGATACCCACACTTTTGTCTCTTATGTGTTAATGAAAATTGGTTTGGAAAGTTAGGACTGCTAAGTTTGCAAATATGCTAGTCCAAAACAAGTTTTCTAACATTTGTAAATTTATGTAGCCTTTCCAATGTAAGCTTAACTGTTCGATATATGCTAATTACCAATATAATTTTCATCACTCAATTTTCTACCACTCACCTACACACCAATGTGAAATGTTTGAGAATGTGGCATATGCATCCATTACAGTTTGTAGGTGACGTCACACACACACACATGATAAGAACAATTTTGTGCTCCAACAGGTATAACTTCAAAATGAATTATATTCTCAAATATGAACTGCTCCTTCCATGTCAGATATGACCAAAAACAACACTCAGATGCAACTAACTTGCCAACAAGTCATCAAAAAATACATCAAATATTGATATCATTCGTCTCATTATCAACATAGATATAACACAAAAAGTAGAAACAGAGACGCTGTTTTATATGCATAAGTATGAACAGTGTCTTTGAGCTCTATATTTTTTACATTCTGGAGTATAAAAGAAATTTATAAGTTACAACATAAAGAGGTAGACTGATATAGGCCCTACTAAAAGCAAAATGCTAATTCAATGATCACCTATGCAGCTCCTCTTGTAATAATCACAAAGAGAGCTGGCTCGACATATTAACCATAAAGGCGTATTTCAATGTACATGTTTTCCAAAACAGCTCCTCTTGTGATAATCACGAAGATAGTTGGATTAACTCACTAATGAAAATACTGATTTTAATTTAAATAATATCGTAAACAGCTCCTTTCGTGATAATCACGAAGAGAGCTGGATTGACACATTAACAAGAAAATGCTCATTTTCATTTCTAATTAAATCATAACATAGAAAGCTCATTTCGTGATAACCACGTGGAGAGCTGGATTGAAAAGGCAAAAAAAAAAATCATTTCAAATCAAATTTTCACATAAAGAGCTCATTTCGTGATAATCACGAAGAAAACTGGATTTACAAAACAACCATCAAAGCGAACTTTAATGTAGATATACAATGAAATCCAAAGCGGCACCTCTCGTGATAATCACGAAGAGAGTTGGGTTGACAAACCAGCCACAAAACTGAAGATTTCTGATTAAATCATCATCTAAACAGCCCCTTTCGTGATAATCACAAAGAGAGATGGATTGACAAAACAACCATCGAAATTCAATGTAATCTGTATATATGATATTTCGTGATAATCACGAAGAGAGCTGGGTTAAGAAACCAATCACATGGGCATTTTTGTTGCTATGCCAATCCAGCTCTCTTCGTGATTTACGAAAGGAGCTGTTTAGGAGATTATTTAAATTGAAATTAACATTTTGTGCCAAACGATATCATCAAGCCAATAAATGCCAACAACAATGCAGGCATGTGGGTGACGGGTAATATCTCCTTTAACGGATAGGGCTTGAGCATTTTCTACATTCTCGATTGCAAACCATGTCGTTGAGGTGGGAAACTGAGGGAAGGGTGGCCACGGTCACTTGACTATGTAGAGTGATGATGACGAGGACTAGGAGTAAACGAGGTTATTAGAATATATGTGCGAAGCTATGTGTGCTTTTATAAGAGCCTACTCTATCCATGCCATTTTAAAAAAATCGAAATATTACCACTTACTTGTAAGTGCCTAAAATAAAACATGTTTTCGCTGGAACGAAGTGGGTCTCACTGATCAACTCGTTGAATTTTAAAATAAAATCAATGTAATTAGTTTTACGGTTACTGGACATTATTGAATATTCAGTGTTTTCTTGAAAATAAATTATCTACAATCCAAGGCCAAATTAGCAGTCAAATTTCTCTTGGATTACCTTCTTAATGATTCAGTTGGAGAGGATCATTCTTGACAATTCCAATCCCCATTGACGTGGGGTAGAAGAGAGAAACGACAATTTGCTATGATATTGTAATAACCACTTCCCATTGTGATAAAGACAATCAGCGGTCAGAAATAATTCTTTATTTTGACATAAATTATGTGATTTTCACATCAACCGAATGCAATCTTATAAATTACTTACAAAACAGAAACTTAACGAAAAACGTGTCAACCAATCAAAGTTTATTAACAGCTGCCATTCAGTCTTTTGATCATAAACAAGTTGTGTCTTTATGGTATATGAAAATGTGTTGTTTTTCTTCTAACTTATATAACCGATTCAACACGGTATACCTTATCCAGTGTGCTTAGGATATCAATTCCAAAGACAAGTGAAAATTTGTTAGTTTTTCTTTCTTCGCTTATCTCAAGAAAAAATGTCTTTTTTTTTGTTGGATTCGATCATTCGATCAATCTACGGACTTTTTTGTTTCCTATTTTGATACATACATGCAGATTTGTCCGATCAAGTGGTATTAAAAGCAATAAGGTAAAATGACGATTGATATATACATCATTCTATCGTGGATACCAATAAAGAAGGCACAGAGACGGGGTTCCTGAGGCTTGAAAATTTCACTTCGGATTTGTTCTTGCCCGAGTCATTGTCAAACGTTTTCTTCTTTTCTCTGAAAAAGAGGAATGGATACACAATCCTTAACTTGCAATCTGCAGGTAGTTCTAGTTATAATTATTGGCAAGATGAATTTAGTACGCGCCATTTTACAAAACAAATGAAAAGTGACAATGTATGCATACGTATTATTTATCTATTGTTATTAAGATATGATCAAAGAGAATATATGTTTCTAAAGAGATGGAACTCCTGTGCACGAAAGGCACTTCCGTGGGAGACTACCACATGATATGATAACCTGACGATGAATCGCCCACGTAATGCGCACGCTTTGATCAAAACTTTTTAGATAAAAAAATGCAGTCATCCCAAAAAACTAAGGTGTTAAGACAGTGCAGTGTGAACTTCTTACATCAGTCTGTCAGTGTGTGGACGTTGTGTGCGAGGCTAATATCATGTGAACAGTCTTCCAAATGGCGACCTCCACAGTGGTTCCACTTCTTTAGTGTAATAGGTATGAGGAGTTCCATCCCTTTAGAAACATATAATCCTTGCAATGATATTTTATGATAAAAATACTAATTTTGATAATTGACTGAAATCATCTGTAATTTAGCTCTTCATAGCGATTTTGCAAAACAAGCATTTGCCTTTCATAAAGAAAAGCAACAACTTATGCTGTTATTTTGTCAACAAATTTATGACCCAAACATGGCAGGATTGATAATACAGCTTACATTCCGAAAAACTCTCCTTCTAATATTGTCTCCGGCAGTTGTGTTCCACGAGTTTCAGGCAGAAGGATTGCAAGTAACGCAGCAATTATCACACTTCCACCAAAAAGGATGAGGGGAAATGACTCCCAGATCGGAACTAACAAGAAACAGACGGAAACAACAACACCGCCAACCCTGGAAGCTGTCGAGCAAATACCAATTGCAATGCTCCTAAGAAAGATAAATTACACCGTCAAACAATTCGAAGTGCTGTTATTGTTTCAAATAATTATTACTTCATTATGCATATTTTGCACGTTTCAATAAGATTTAAATGGTTCTAAGAAAAACAAATTGTAAATATCACTTGATTACTTGTATTATCGAAGAGGTGCCGGATACAATTCAAACTACCAATTGGTTGACGATTCCAAACAAAGCAGAGATTTATGCATATTGTGGAGGGTGTGTCTAAACATGCATTGTAAACGATCTTTTATCGAAGATTGAAATAAACATTTCAGGAAGATTAGAAAATGACTGTATGAAAAAATACGTTGTAAAAATAAATTGACTGCTTGGTTTACCGAAGAGGTGTCGGAAATAATTCAGCTGTGAATAGGCCGACGATTCCAAACGAAGCAGAGATTCCCAATTTTCCAATCATGACAATCGTTGTTTTCCATGGTCCCAAAGCTAAAGAATAATACATTAGACAATTTCAATCAGACAATTTTAACAATATTCAAATTTGTATTACTAATTTGAAAGATTTAAATCGACAATGAACAAATAATGGTATCATGATATGTATTATAGCAAAATACAAGTCCTTTTTTGAATTCATGGCATGCCTTACAATACAGTATCTATTATCAATTTGCGCTGCTTATGTTCTATCATGAATTTATATGCTCACCATCTTTCATTTAAAATTGTTTTAAACATGCCATATTTTCTTTACCAATGGTACCACATACCTTTGGCTTCATGAGTTAAGACTTTGTTACTTGTCAGTATTTTGCCACGCAAATATAATTGAAATTATTTAAGAACAGAAGAACGACAAGCTCAACGCACATTCATTACTGATATTAACAAAAGGGTTTCAAAAACATTTCGACTGTGAGAAGGTTGATGATTGCAAAAGAATAAGAGATTTAAAATGTATGCATCAATCTTAAATAAAGTTTCATTATCACTTGGAAGAAATTATAATATTTTTTTTTGCCGTGTGATAACACCTCTGGACAAATGATAACCAAACTAGTTAAGTTCCTCTATTGGACGAAGGATTAAATTGGGATTCTTTTGACCATCAAATGTTATCCAAATTAAAGCTAGAAAAACGTACGAAGTAAAATGGCAAGTAAACATGCAAAACCGCTGATCAACTCAGAACCAATCAAAGCATAACGTCTTCCGAGAAAGGACTGCATAGCAAATATACTTAGTATAGTAGCAGGTATCTCAACTGCTCCGGAGATGAAAAATGTCACATAAATGTTGGACCCAAGATCAGAAGTGCTCAATGAAAGGCCGTAATATACAAAACTGTTAACAAACCTAAATGGAAACGAAATACACAAGTTATGTATTAAGATTATTGAATAAAAAAAATGGAAAAAGTACAAGCTATTACTGCTATTAAGAAATGAATATTATATTACACATTTAAGTGGATTGAGGTTTGATACTCGCCTATTCTGAAAAAAAGTACTGAACATTTCTCTACTTGAAATTATAGTTTAGCGTTTAGCTAGTATTCCGAAGAATTTTTTTAATTGATAAATATTATCGTATGCAAATATCTTGTGGAATTAATACCAGCTGTTGCATTTCAATGTGAAATATGTCCCGTAGGTTTTGAATTCACAACAATCTTTTTAACTAACACTTTTCCTTGATAAAACATGATATAATTATTAGACAAGTACATGCAATAGTTCACAAGAATAACGCATTTTAGAAGATGATGGCTGAATTGTTTATTTCGGCTTAGTGAAATATGACTACTTGACAAATGAATAGAATAAATGTATGCCCCCTTGAGCCAGGGAATCCCTTACTTATATAGATAGTGTTTGGTGGTGAAATGGAAACATTTAATATAGTAACACAACGACTCTTACATGAAGTGCAAGTCATCATACCAAAGTTTAGTCTGCAGTTTTAATGTTTATCTTTCTATAATCCCTTGAAATGGCAAAAAAGGAAGAAAAGGACTGTAGTTTGAAAAACACATTCTAATCAACGTAACACGCAACACCGGAGGGATTGGTCGTGCAACATAATAGATTATAATTAACTAAACACAGCGAAGGCAAACGAAAACTGAATCTAGTAAAAATAGGGTGAAGAGAAAACAATTCAACGAATTTAAAGAAAGCCGGTTTTATGTGCTTTTGTATTTAAATGTTCGGGAAATCATCCCAAAAAACACAAAACGTTTTAAAAACATTTTGTGTTATAATGTTTTAATAATATCAAAATGTGGTATCATAAAAACATTATTGTAACATTTAAAAAATTAATATTATACAAAAAATGTTTTTATTATATAATTTGTATGTTTTTATCAAACGTTTTTGGAAAATAATGTTAAAAAACATTTTTATGACACCACAAAATGGAATTATAAAATCAATTTGTTTTGCTGATGTTTAAGAAAAAAAAATTGTGTTCACTGGGATCCTTATTGTCAGATTGTACTGTACGTCTCTAATCTAGTCTGTAAATATTCTCAATTTTTGTTTAAATTAGAAAAACCTTGTAGAAGTACTGTATTGCATCATTATTACAAGGGGCGTATATTTAGCTCCTTCGCCATTATATTAAACAAATTAAATTGAGCTTTATTGGTTACATTTTTAGAGAGCAAGGTTATTCCCATATGGCATCTGATGACAAACGCATACGAGGCAGAACCAGAACGATTTATTTATAGATAGTTGAAGAAAGGGATCAATAAAGCAGCTGGAACGAACAAAACAAGGACACCTGTATAGCATAATACTAAGTGGAAACAATTGTGTTGTTCCAGGATGGCACTATTCCTATCGATTAGATTAGCTTACCAATTATACATGAGATTCGTCGCCCTCCATCTCATTCGTGGGTTTCGGAAAATGTCGAGGAACGATGGTATTTTGTATGAGCTGCTCTTTCTCTCCTTGAGGTAAGATTCAAATTACACGAAGTAATTACATTTACAATACGCTCAAGAATTTCCGCGTGCTTCTTGCAAAGGCTTACGCTGGTACAACGCTAAATTATAGTTTTCTTACACTTTCTTACATTAACTAACCTTATTTGAATACATGTCAAAAATTCATATGGATTGTGACACTTCAGACGATAAATCTAAAACATAAAGTTATTATTCAGCTGCTTATGATGTATATCACCATGCTTGAATCAGGCTTTGGAAAGACTGTTAATTGAAAAGAAAATTTGATGATCTTTATCATTTAAAAGAAATAATACCGTTAATCGTAATGAAAAACTACCAATTTTGTTCCCACATGTCATGGTAATAATAGACGGATATCAAAATTAATCAAAATAGCATTTACATAAAGAAATTGGGAAAGTTTAGAACTGATTTTTACCCTATCACAGAGCTTTGTTTTGGGTACAAGTGGGACCTATATTTGTTGGAATTGAACGATATTTTATTCATCCACGTCTATCCTCAAACTGCTTGAATAGGATACTCTAGACAACTTTGCTAGATGACGAGGTAAAAGGCATTCCGATAATGTAAAAGAAAAGTGAGCAATGTGAATCAAATCTGGCGTATATGAAGAGTAATAGTTAGCTTTTGGATACAGTCTATCTTGTCTAATTTCACTTCTCTTCCATTACCTGTTCTCTTTCTTTCAGCTTTTCCATGTAGTCGTCAGGGAGATTTCCTTCCTGTTTGTTATACTTTGCCATTTTGAGGATGATAACCTTAGCTTTGTCGAATTTATCCCGAGAAATAAGCCAACGGGGGGATTCTGGAATAACACTGAGACACAATATTCATTATCGTAAAATGCGAACACGTGCTGCATTGATTAACTTTATTCCATAAAATGTCATACCATAAAGTAATAGTATAAAACCTAACGCGGAACAACGTGGAACCAAAATTTTTCTTCCAGTGGAAATTTAAACAGTGCGAAGTTCGCCATTTTGCTATATATATTATAATTGCTTTTTTGGGGTTGATATCATACTTTTAGAGAACGAAATGCAAAACAAAAGTAATATACCTTTCCGCCCATAGTTAAATATTATTCAGTTCTTTTAAATGTTAGCCACGGCAACTAATATAAGTTAAATAAACAAGCAAGTTGTCGGAATATTTTAAGTAAAAAACTTTCATATTTTGTTTTTCAAACGTAATGTTTAAAAGTAACAATCTTTCTTTGACTGAATGCAGTTAAGGATTTCCGCGAGCTTTATAAGATTTGCTTAATTTTCTTGCATAATTAGATTTGAAAATTCGGAACTGAATACAAAATATTGTCTAGTTCTATTTTGATCAATATAAGAAAACGTTGAGAGAATTTACGGAAACTATTTTTGTTTCACGAATGCTTTTAGTTTTCATTTAAGAATAAAGTTTGCCGTATTTATTCTACCTTTAAAGTATACGCCAATCTTAAGTGACAGGCAATTTAACACGTGAATGTAAACACAAGAGCATGTAAAATCGAAAACGATACTTACGGAATAAGAAGAAGAATCAGTGTAATAGCACAAGTAGAAACAAATTGTATTATTCGCCATTCTCTGACCAAATACCCCGTTAATGCAAGCAACATGATTCCAACTGAAAAACATGCCTGGATCAGTATACCCGCCAGAACCCTTTTCGAAGGACCTGCAAGTTCCGTTACTTAGTATGTTAAGATAAAAAGAAAAAACTCAATCAATACAAATGTAGAAAAGAAATCTCATACTCGCAAAAGGAGAAAATTGAAAAACTTTTACAATAAAATTTGAAATAAACGAAGTTTCAATTTAAACTAATTTGCTTGAAACTTTAAAAATTACTTTATTTTGAACGAACATATCAAACACTAAAACATGTAAACAGCAGTACATGCTTTTCCTCAATTTTCAACAATAATATAGAAATTAAAAAACAGCTGAATATGTCAAAGAGGTTTTTTGCAGAACAGTTGATATCTCTGGATGTAATGAACTTAAAGATCAAGCATCATCCATATACGTCAATTCACGAAGATAATTCTTTTTAATCTTCGACATCCTCTTGTTTTCGATTGACATTACGTCGAAGTAAGTCAGTCAACTCTTGATTGATATAATATACGATTTTCCAGAAATCATCGTGTTATAGTGTTATCACTGTCTGCTTTGTCCCGCTGCTATCTAGCTCCCCGTCATCAGAAGCATCCGGTGACAGAAACATCAGACTCTTGGTCAACGGTGGTGATATCAGAATATGTCTCACTGGCTGTACTATCCTCGCTGCTTATGGTACCATGACGGTACGTTTGGTCTGAATTATCCTCCCCAGAGCAATTTCTTTTTTGGAGGGGTCCTCCATGTACGGTTCTGATATAACGCTAAAGATTATAGCGACGTGTAAACGTCTTTTCACATAAGTGCATTAGTAACTTATATTGTTGGCTGTTGGTGAACAAATGGGTCCAGGACACTATTTTGCTCACTTAAATACTACTTGTTTTTTATGTCGACTCAGTAATCCGAGCCAAAGCGTTTCACACATGGAACTACGACTCTTATTCACAATTTTCTCGTTTAAGTTTCACACTTGGTTCGAAACCACTCTCACGTCGCATACGCCCTATTCTCCCGTTGCACTTCAAACTTGAATAAACGACAAGTGAACAAATGAGTCCATGATACTATCTTGCTCACTTAAATACTCTTGATTCTATTATGTCGACTCAGTAATCCGAACTAAATAGTATCATCTTCTTTCGGGTAGAAAGAAAGAGGGGGGGGGACGTCATTTGCGGGAAAAGACGAGATTTGAGGTGTGAAGTGCCAGCTGTTTTCAAAGTTTTAACGAAAATTTTACTTATAAAGTAGGGCCTCCCCTCTTTCCGGAGTAGCAACTGAGTGTTTACTCATCTTTGGTGGGGAAAGCTAGAGGTATTCTCCATTATTCCTTGTGAATTAATTTGCATACGACATTTCAGAAACATTTTTGTTTTACCAAGACATTTGAGGAGAGACTTTTAACTTGCAAACGACATTTAAAAACATTTTTGAAAATGGGTGTGCGTTGAGAACGCATGTTTAGTAGCATCACGACATTTGAGTACGAAAATTTATTTCACAGTTTCATTAAAATAACACAGGGAGAAAAATTTGAGAAGAGATTTTTAGTTTGCACACAACATTCGAGAAACATATTTTTGAAACGCTGTCATTTGAGACAATTGCTGTTATTTGAAAAACATATTTTCTGAAACGCCGTTATTTGAGAACACATTTTTAGATTGAGCATGACATTTGAGAACGAATTTCTTTCTCAAAATTCCATTAAAATAACGCAGGGAGCAAAATGTGAGAAAAGACTTTTAGTTTGCACTCAACATTTAAAAATACAATTTTTTCTGAAACGTTGTCATTTGAGACCATTTTTTTTTCTAAAACACTATCATTTGAGAGACAAAGCCGAGTTTTACTGAGAAAAATGGAATAAAATGAAGAAAACAGTGTCAAACAGCTAAGATCTATGCCAATTGTTACCCGTCGATTTTCGTTTCATTACAAGTGAGCAGCCTGTGTTATTGATTGTTTTTCTGTAGCCTACAATACATGATCGATCCGCTGAGACGAGGGTTCGGTTCCCGTTAAGGTCGATTGTTTCTCAACGTGAGTGCTTGTTGAATTTAGAGGGTTAATCAAACAATACTAAACTTTTTATTATTCCCTCTTTTATAGTGAAATTTGACCTGCCTTTTAAAGACAAGTAAAAATAAACTTTAAAATTTCATGTGCTTATTATTTGTCTCAACAAAAGGGTGTTCGTTCGTTTGGACGAAACCCCACCTCCTACCCCGGCCACTGGGCTGCTCTGGATCATGTCGGGACATACGTTAGATGAAGTCTCTAATGAGAAAATCACACCGATCGCACCTTGACTGACCTATGTGTTACATCTTTCGCCAAACAAATAAGGAGCCATTTTTAATATACACTAGGGTATGACAGGTATAGTCGATCGATAAATCATTTCTGTACATAATACGTCTTTATTTGTTAGCTGTTAGGTGGGTAATTATCGAGTGCCTTGATTTGTTTATTATTATATATATATATAATATTTGGGATGAAAAAAATATCCGCATTTATTTTCAAAACTTCAAAGACTTTTTTAACAAAACAATGCATCTTTTTCGTGTCAAAAATGTGTAATAATAATAAATGAAATATAAAACATAAGAACGTCATTTCGATAGTAGTAAGAAGCATGCATGTATAAGCAAAAGTAATCAAAATCATAATTATTACAAAATTGGATCAAGATAGAACTTATTGCTAAACTATATACATCAGCTTTTGAAAGCAGGAACTGAGTCTAATTTTTATATAAAGTATGTCCACTTTATCATTTTTCACACAAATTATGTTTTCAAGTTTCATGAAATAAGATAGACGTTTGATAAAGTAATTTATGGTTGGATGCTGATTATTATATTTAAAACTGAAAATAAAATATTTGGCATTAAAGATTATAAAAATTCCTGCATGAATCAAACTCATCATTAATAGCAAAACAAATGACATAATAATCAATTAAATCATCATCCAGATTCAAAACAATAATCAAATCGGATTAAAAGGATTGAACAAAAGGACAGGTCCAGAAAAAGTGTTTAAGAGTTTCAAAATCAGAACTACATATAAAAGTACAAAAAAAGAATTACGATATATAATTTGATTTTATCAACAGAATATAATTCTAGAAGAAGTGATTCTTCACTTGTAATCAAATCACAATTAAGGTAAAAATGATGCAACCAATCTCTAGGACTTGCGTGTATGATGCAATAATAAATTGTAACAGAAATAGAATGAATACAAATGTTGCACAAAATTGATCCTAATCGAAGAAATTACCATCTAGATGCAATAAATCTCTGACTCTTACAGTCTGTTCGTTCCACCGATCGGGGAGAATTGTGTTTCTCCGATCGGGGGTTCTCTTAAAAAGTATCCCACAATGCTTCTATCCAAATTTAAAGTTTATATAGGAACTAACATACGAATCAGACACATTTCGAGCGCGGGTAACTCAACCACTGCGAAGGGTTCAAATTTTTCTTCACGATTTGAAATAATGGTATATGAATTATCTTTTCATCGTGCGCTTTTACAATTCACCGTGCGGTTTTCAAAAAATTTGAAGAAAAGTGATGAATTCTTATGATGTATTACTGTTGGGCAGTCGCGCTTTAACAAAGAAATTATGAGAAATTACTTGGGGATTTGTGAAATGTATTTAACAATAACTGCGTGATAGTAACGAACTTGTTTTACTTTTACGATAAGCATCTATGAATGAATTTTCACAATAAAAACGGCGACCTCCATATATAACTGAAAGCTCTGTGCGCATGCTACAGTCTCCCGGTCGGGGGACTTATTGAGTCCCCCGATCGGCGGTACGAACCAAATTGACCACCATTGACCAAGAGTCTGATGTTTCTGTCAACAATGCGGATCTTCTGATGACGGGGAGTAAGATAGCATAGCAACAGGGACGAATCAGACAGTGATAACAGTACAACAAATGAGAAGGATGATCTCTGGAAAAGCGTGTAATATATCAATCAAGAGTTGACTGATTGCTTTGATGTAATGTCAATCGAAAATAAGAGAATGCTGATGAGATAAAACATTTCTTGGTGAATTGACATATATGAATGATGCTTGATCTTTAAGTTCACCGCATCTCGAGAAACTGTGCCGGTAGAGTTCTCACCAGAGCCATCACCAAGGATATCGAATGATCTACACAAAACGCGTCATTCAGCCCGATCTCACAACCCTCCCGTACGGGTATTGAAACCTTTCATCCAACAAGTCCTCTCACATGGAAGCGACTGACCCATCTACGACAAATGGGTGATTCAACTAGACTGCACTAGCAAAGCTATGACTGACATCGTAGCAATGCCAGCTTCTGATTGGTCAGCGACTGTATAGACGCCTCTAACTACTGACAAAGTATACTATTAATATTATTCGCTTTTTTTGCAATACAAGACATAATACTTTCATGTGTTTTATGTTTAATTGCTTGTATTTTCTAGATTACTTAATCTATTCAAATCTTTAGAAATAATAAATACAGAAGCAAACAATTCTTACCAAGAATAAAGCTCATGGTGAATATCGGAAAGTTTGTCATACCAATGAAAAACCTTGATATAGCAAACATCCAGAAACTTGTGCTGATTGTGGTCAAGATGCTAAACAAGATGGTCAATCCAACGCATATGAAAAATGTTAAGCAGCGACCAATCCTTCAGATAAACAACACATTTGCAGAATTATTCAATAAATTAGTCCGTCTTATCATTTTCTTATCAATGGAAAATGTTTCTTTATATGATAATAAATGATTATGTAATGACAAATCCATAAATATTATAATATTGATCAAATAAAGCACAAAATACAAGTGCTTATATATCTTCAATAACCCTATAACAAGAAATAGCTACACTTAAATTATCATGTGCATTGTTTATGATATGCTATTTACTTTATTTCATTATATAATATGACTGTAAACATGATGAATATGTATTTTGCATACATTTGGAACTTTTAGTAAGAAGGTTTTTATTATTAACAAATTAAGATATTTTTGATATATCTGAGGTAGGTGATGGTAAAAGGTTTCATTGAATATAATCCCATCCCTGTCAACATCAGCTAGTCATCATTTCTATTTTTATACTACTTTACTTATTATAAAATTATATTCTATGAATTACGAAAAATCAATCAAGTTGTAACATAAATACCATGTTCTGTAATCATCATCTCGTAAGAACAAGAACAATTTATCATTTGTAGCTAAAGCAGGAATGTGTAATTGATTCAGTCTCCAAAATGAAAATGATTGAAACATTACCAATCTGCCAAAGATCCAAACAAAAACGCCCCTATTAAGATCCCTGCAAAATAAAGCGACTGCGACAATACGGGGAGATTCTGGTCATCACATACGAGTTGAAACTAGAAAATAAGACATCCAAAAAAGGTTGATTAATTAATGCCGTCACGTACTTCAACCATGTCAACCATAGCCACTTATATTCTGTCAATCGGAAGAATTATCTACGTTATTTGCTCAACCTAATTGACGACTAGTCATACCAAGTTCAAAAATATTGTCATGAACAGGTGCATTTTATCATCGTTAGATGAGACAAACATAAAATACGAGTTAAAACATACAGGGCACTTCAAGAATAAACAAATTGTCAAGACAACTCTGTCACGATTTTACCGAAATCTTTCTAAAGACGATAGTGCCTGTATGTAGTAGAATTCGATAATTATCTTTGTGCTTTGGTTAAATTTTTGAAACGGTTTTAATTTTTAGCCAGCTTTCGGTCGGAGTTTCTCCCGTTAATTTGCGTTTTTTGAAGAAAAGAATTGTTTGGTTTATAGCCGAACATATGTATGTAAATGCGTCCTGCCTGCAAGAAATCAATGAAATTTGAAAATCAATGCAAGCTACCAAAATTGATTAAACTCCCAAATATTAAAATAAAACATTTACAGTGGTCTTCAGGCTTCAATGTAAATCATGTTTTACATACAGAAATTAAGTAATTAAAATAGAATAGTTAATCTAAATTTTCGGTTTTAATTAAATAGTATGATTTTCTAAATTCTTTAATTCTTTAGATTAATTGATAATAATTTATGATACTTATTTTACATCACTCCTGCCGGTATTTAAGCGTTTTGTTGTGATCGCATTTTTGATAAGAAATTATCAATGATAAATGATAAATACCATCAGAATGACAAGAATGATCTCCAAGAAACTTTCCGAAAAGAAACACTTCTAAAATTCCTTATATCTTTTGAAATGATTGTGATTTTACACAATCATTCGAGAGAATCGAGGCATTGGTGGTTACTAAAAGAGAAGACATGATTACGTACGTCTGATATGATTGTGCTCTCGAATTGGGTTTTGTCGAACACCCATCCAACGTTACACTGAATATGATCAGTAGAGGTTGAATTAAATCCTTCCTGCCATTCCCGTGTGTAATTATCATCATATTTCAAGCATTTCTCCCAACTTAATTCCTCAGTAACAAGCATTTGCGGGATACACGCCTCCCTCATTTCGTGTATACAGGTTGTGTAAAAACTAAGATTGCTGTTTAGGAATCTCTCGCAATAGGTCACGTATTCATTCCACTCTTCCACTGCACACCAGTGATCCATTGTTCCGACGAAGAACACCTGTGCCATGTGGTTCATTACAGAGGCTATGGCACAAGCAAACAAGATAATACAAATCGTCCACTGGTAACGGCCAAACTCACCCGTAAGAGATAAGACATCGTCAAACTTCATTATGGTTAATCTGTATATGAAATAGAAAATTTCATAGTGGTTAATCCGTATAACAAAAAGGAAAAATTCATGGTGTTAAAACTGTATAACAAAATAGAAAACTTTATTGGGACTAATCTGTATAATAAAATGAAAATTAGTGTTTGGAACAATCGAATTTATTATCAAACACGATTCCTTTAAAGCCTCCAAAAGCTTAAAGGCTTTTAACCAATTTGTATGTGGTTGGGTACGAGACGTCGTGATAATGTAGTCTCCCGATAATTCACTTGTTTTTTGAGTTGCCGGCTACGTAATCTTTACAATTTAAAAAGGTAGGGCCTAATTTGTGACGGAAATTTCAACCATCGGCTTGCCCTTTTATTATGTTAACGAGTTTCGCTGGTAAATGTAGGCGTAAACTATAATTACTTAGCTATGTCTTAGGTTGAAAATAACTTCAAAAGGAGATAACAGGCCGGCGAAGCGCCTTGTAGTGATATAAAAGGCACATAAAATAACCAAACAGGGCCCGTGTTCTCTTTGGCGTCCATTTCACTTTCTATCACTCTTGCTATCATGACGGGCCATTCAATCATAAGTCTGGCCCAGCAGCAAGATATATAAATGCGTCAATCCATGATCTGTTCCTTAATATTATGATGTCATATGTCGGCCCACCAACAAACAAAATATATTGGGACTTCCTTTCTGTCTCTTGTTATAATGATAGGGCCTTCATTTCATAAGTCGGCCCACTGAAAAATATAACATATTCTATTTAAGTTAAAATGTATTTTCCTGCGATCCAATTCCTTTTAACTTAAACATAACACAATTAAACTGAAGTGTAAATATTTGTACTGAAGTGTAATTGTTTTGCGCTTCAGTGCCAATAATTACATTTACGTAAAGTTGGGCAGTAAATGTCAAAATGGCTTCCATATGCCAATCCGCCTATACATTGTCTCTTTCTACTTTATGCTGAGGAGACAGGCCTCCTAAAAATATTAATACTTGCAATCCTTCTACATTACCTGAAGTAGTCAAAAAAAAAAAATTGTAGCTCGCTACCACTAAACAAAAACATGACCCAAGAAGAAAATTTGAATTGAGTCTATATCGGATATGATATTTCAAAAGAAAAAAATCATTTTAGCCCACTGACAATGAAAATATCATTTGAACTTTTTTTCTGTTCCAGTGCTCTGTAGAATTTATAAATAAAGGATGAATATTAACGAGGAAGTGGAAACGGATAAATACGAATGCAATGAATTTGCATTTTGTTTTTCATAGAAAATACCACGACGCATAACGTGTATTTTCAGATGGAAAACATTCAACAGAACTTAAGGGGATCAACACGTATTAAAACATCAGCTATAGAGCTTCAAGATTAAACTTTGACTGAGAGTTTTGACGAACAGCTATTATTTATGATAGTTAATGTTTCATGTTAAAAAGTATTAACCTATGAAGGTACTATACTAAAATTGCATTTAGCTTACCGGTAAAGCCACGTTGTAATCCCAGTAGTAAATATCTGGTTAACCTTGACGAGAAACCAATGCAGGAGTGACACACAAGTAAGTCCGTAAGTCCAAAAGCATAAACAAACTCAACATTGACAATACCACTGCATACATATACAGTTACGACTAAAGAAAATGTATACGATGTTGAATATCTGTTGTAAAATAATTTCATGCATCGATATTAAGAGGGCAGCAACAGGAACGAAAGATCTTATTCCGTTATAATTTCTGACATCCGTTGTCCTTGCTGTTGTCCTTGCTGTTGTTCTTGCTGTTGTCCGTGCTGTTGTCCTTGATCTAGCATAAATTACAAATATCGTAAGAAACGGCACCCTAGGATTGCGAATGAAATACTAATATAAAAAACATATAAAAAAGTAAACTCCGCAATAGACTCCGTCAGTAATATAAGCAATAAATCTACTAACACTACAAATCGTAACAAATTTAATTACGTGATTCCTATGTGTGAGTGTAACTACTATTCACGTAAATTTAATAATGTTAACAAGATTTCTGACATCCGTTGTCCTTGCTGTTGTCCTTGCTGTTGTTCTTGCTGTTGTCCGTGCTGTTGTCCTTGATCTAGCATAAATTACAAATATCGTAAGAAACGGCACCCTAGGATTGCAAATGAAATACTAATATAAAAACATATAAAAAGTAAACTCCGCAATAGACTCCGTCAGTAATATAAGCAATAAATCTACTAACACTACAAATCGTAACAAATTTAATTACGTGATTCCTATGTGTGAGTGTAACTACTATTCACGTAAATTTAATAATGTTAACAAGATTTCTGACATCCGTTGTCCTTGCTGTTGTCCTTGCTGTTGTTCTTGCTGTTGTCCGTGCTGTTGTCCTTGATCTAGCATAAATTACAAATATCGTAAGAAACGGCACCTAGGATTGCAAATGAAATACTAATATAAAAAACATATAAAAAAGTAAACTCCGCAATAGACTCCGTCAGTAATATAAGCAATAAATCTACTAACACTACAAATCGTAACAAATTTAATTACGTGATTCCTATGTGTGAGTGTAACTACTATTCACGTAAATTTAATAATGTTAACAAGATTTCTGACATCCGTTGTCCTTGCTGTTGTCCTTGCTGTTGTTCTTGCTGTTGTCCGTGCTGTTGTCCTTGATCTAGCATAAATTACAAATATCGTAAGAAACGGCACCCTAGGATTGCAAATGAAATACTAATATAAAAAACATATAAAAAAGTAAACTCCGCAATAGACTCCGTCAGTAATATAAGCAATAAATCTACTAACACTACAAATCGTAACAAATTTAATTACGTGATTCCTATGTGTGAGTGTAACTACTATTCACGTAAATTTAATAATGTTAACAAGATTTCTGACATCCGTTGTCCTTGCTGTTGTCCTTGCTGTTGTTCTTGCTGTTGTCCGTGCTGTTGTCCTTGATCTAGCATAAATTACAAATATCGTAAGAAACGGCACCCTAGGATTGCAAATGAAATACTAATATAAAAACATATAAAAAAGTAAACTCCGCAATAGACTCCGTCAAATATAAGCAATAAATCTACTAACACTACAAATCGTAACAAATTTAATTACGTGATTCCTATGTGTGAGTGTAACTACTATTCACGTAAATTTAATAATGTTAACAAGATTTCTGACATCCGTTGTCCTTGCTGTTGTCCTTGCTGTTGTTCTTGCTGTTGTCCGTGCTGTTGTCCTTGATCTAGCATAAATTACAAATATCAAGAAACGGCACCTAGGATTGCAAATGAAATACTAATATAAAAACATATAAAAAAGTAAACTCCGCAATAGACTCCGTCAAATATAAGCAATAAATCTACTAACACTACAAATCGTAACAAATTTAATTACGTGATTCCTATGTGTGAGTGTAACTACTATTCACGTAAATTTAATAATGTTAACAAGATTTCTGACATCCGTTGTCCTTGCTGTTGTCCTTGCTGTTGTTCTTGCTGTTGTCCGTGCTGTTGTCCTTGATCTAGCATAAATTACAAATATCAAGAAACGGCACCTAGGATTGCAAATGAAATACTAATATAAAAACATATAAAAAGTAAACTCCGCAATAGACTCCGTCAATCATATAAGCAATAAATCTACTAACACTACAAATCGTAACAAATTTAATTACGTGATTCCTATGTGTGAGTGTAACTACTATTCACGTAAATTTAATAATGTTAACAAGATTTCTGACATCCGTTGTCCTTGCTGTTGTCCTTGCTGTTGTTCTTGCTGTTGTCCGTGCTGTTGTCCTTGATCTAGCATAAATTACAAATATCGTAAGAAACGGCACCCTAGGATTGCAAATGAAATACTAATATAAAAAACATATAAAAAGTAAACTCCGCAATAGACTCCGTCAGTAATATAAGCAATAAATCTACTAACACTACAAATCGTAACAAATTTAATTACGTGATTCCTATGTGTGAGTGTAACTACTATTCACGTAAATTTAATAATGTTAACAAGATTTCTGACATCCGTTGTCCTTGCTGTTGTCCTTGCTGTTGTTCTTGCTGTTGTCCGTGCTGTTGTCCTTGATCTAGCATAAATTACAAATATCGTAAGAAACGGCACCCTAGGATTGCAAATGAAATACTAATATAAAAAACATATAAAAAAGTAAACTCCGCAATAGACTCCGTCAATATAAGCAATAAATCTACTAACACTACAAATCGTAACAAATTTAATTACGTGATTCCTATGTGTGAGTGTAACTACTATTCACGTAAATTTAATAATGTTAACAAGATTTCTGACATCCGTTGTCCTTGCTGTTGTCCTTGCTGTTGTTCTTGCTGTTGTCCGTGCTGTTGTCCTTGATCTAGCATAAATTACAAATATCGTAAGAAACGGCACCCTAGGATTGCAAATGAAATACTAATATAAAAACATATAAAAAGTAAACTCCGCAATAGACTCCGTCAAGTAATATAAGCAATAAATCTACTAACACTACAAATCGTAACAAATTTAATTACGTGATTCCTATGTGTGAGTGTAACTACTATTCACGTAAATTTAATAATGTTAACAAGATTTCAAAAATTCTAGGTCAGTTATTTATACCATTTTAGTCACGGGTGAGAAGAAAAAAAGTAAACATATGCTAACGACTGAAAATGGAACAGAAATTCACGATAGACAGAAAATTTGCATATGGGTTTAACGATTATTTTGTTAGAAATGGTCCTACACTAGCAAGTAAAATTCCATTCAATTTTCAAGCCCCTAATTACCTTAAGAATGCCTCCTCGAATACAACTTTTTTTCTGTTTCCCATCAATGTTAAAAGTACTTAAAGTTACTGGTACATGTCTGAAACTTCAAAAAGTACCTGGTTTTGATCATTTAAGCCAGGTATTGGTAGAAATATTACATCCTACTATGTTTGTATGAATTGTTATATCCTACTATGTTTGTATAAAAATATTGTCCAATATCTATACTGCCCTGTTTCTTACAGTTCTTTGAGAGAGTTATGCATAATCATGCATATGATTAAACCTATATAATTTGACTGTGTACAGGTGTATGTGGCTTTCGACCCGATCTTTCAACTGTATTTGTTCTTAGACTAGTTGAATATGTAGATAAGCTTTGTAGTGCAATGGATAGAAACCTTGTATATGTTTGTCTGTTTCTCGATCTGTTAAAAGCATTTGGCACCATAGATCATTATATATTACTCATTAAACTTGCCAAGCACTGGATTGGAGGTACAGCAATATCATGGTTTACATGATATTTAGACAAAGTCAAGATCAACAATTTGTATTCTTTAATAATGTCGCTTCACATGTTTCTACAATAACAGAACAACGTGATAACGTGTGGTGTGCCACAATGCTCGACATTGGACCCTCTGTATCATGTACGAAAATCTTATTTACCTTACTCACAAAATTCTATTACGAAAATCTTATTTACCTTATTCACAAAATCATATTCTCTCTATTTGCAGATAATAACAGTATATTGTTTCGGGCAAGGAAGCCCTCTATATTTGCAAAATATTATGAATAGGTAAATGTTCGTGCTTGGTTTGCAGCGGTTAAGTTATCCTTTATAGTAGCTAACACTAACTATATAAATTTTCACATGAATAACAATTTGCTTGACTTTTGGTTTTGATTCAAATGTTAATGGTAAAACCCTTCATAAGATTGGTAAGGCTAAATTTCTCGGTGTCGTTCTTGATCACCGGCTGTCCTGGAATCATACTGTTGTAACTTCAAAGAATATACCCAAGGGAATTGTTTCTAACGTTTTCTACAATTTGGTCAAGTGTTTCAAAAAACCCTTATAGTAAACTTATTTAATAATGAATAAAATCATTTCTTTTATACACGACAATCCACTAGCCTTTAACTATTTCATTGCTAAGTTTAAGAAACCGCTTTTTAATCACTTGGAACTCGATTCCTTCAAACATTACAACATTAGTTTTACAGTTCAGACGCAAACTTTAATCTGATTTGATAATTCGAAAATTTAACTTTTTTTATTTGTTTATTTTATTGTAAATGTAAATTGAAACCTGCATGCGGGTTAGGGTGGCGTGGGACGGGTACATTTAACTTTGCTTGTATTATTATATATACATTATCTATTTTACTTTTTGATCACCAAAGAAGTGTTTCGACCAAATAAACTTTCAGGAGCTTAAGAACACTTATTTTCACTTCATACCATTTGATTATAATTTAAAAACAGTTTTTTCTCATTTTTTTTTTTTTATGATGATGATCTTGTTACACATACTTGATGTGAAGAAACAAATACATTGAATTTAATTTTAAAATCATATGTTACATCTTCAAGTATTTGATTTAATCCTCATTTGATTGGATTTTCCTGAGATTTATGGCTTCAAAATCGCTAAATGTTACAGGAAAGTATCAAAACAGAATCTAGTAAAGTAACAATAATTTACTATCGGAAGAAAGTTTGAAGAAAAATAATATCTTTATAATTCATTGATTAACAGTATTAAAAACGTAAAAATTTATTTCAATAATCCTTTTTATGGGATGACACTGACCTAATTCTTTAATATTTCTCTTATTTGATTAAAACACATTTTATGTATACTATATGTTTATTCTATATTACGATGATTTAAGATGATTTCATACTCATAAGATAGGGCAATTGGGATTACATTATACATTATAATAATAATAAATGACATTACGTATTAGATATATATATATATATATATATATATATATATATATATATATATATATATATATATATATATATATATATGTATATATATTTATATATATATATATATATATATATATATATATATATATATATATATATATATGTATATATATTTATATATATATATATATATATATATATATATATATATATATATATTAACAACATTACGATATAATATTATATTAACAACATTACGATAAAACGTTTCTTAAACCGTTGACGACCAGCTTGTTTGTTGCATGAACGATCAAACTTAGACCTTTAAAATATTACTCTCTACATTTGTTGTTACTAACAGCAAATGTTGCATCGAACTGACATCAATCATTGTTTCAATTCATTCTTTTTTATCTCACCTATATATATATATATATATATATATATATATATATATATATATATATATATATATATATATATATATATATATATATATATATATATATATATATATATATATATATATATATATATATATATATATATATATATATATATAATATATATATATATATATATATATATATATATATATATATATATATATATATATATATATATATATATATGTGTGTGTGTGTGTGTGTGTGTGTGGGTGTGTGGGTGTGTGGGTGTGTGTGTGTGTGTAGAATTACGGCTCTGAGGCATGGAAGTTTACCAAATCGCAAAAACAAAATTGAACGTATTTCAAAGGAAGAGCTTGAGGAAAATAATGAAATTATTATTGAATGTTTGTTCTTATATTTTCCGGCTAATGTCTGTAAATCTGTCATTTTAAACTTTTTTGACAAGAAAAATGCATTAAATCATTCATTTTTATTATAAACTATCAAACCTTTTCATTCATTTGAAAGCTTATCGTTTTAACCGACACTACCATCCCATTTGTTTTGGCAATTTGAACTTATACATTTATTTGGATAACCCTATATTGCTACCATATAATCATGGATCCCGGAGAAAAGACAAAGTTATACAATAGCAGGAAACAACTGAATATTCCAATAGCGTACCAATAATGAAAGAAAGGATTGATGAGGATTTATAAGAATATTGAATAGAATGAATAGAAGATTGCGATCCACGGAGTTGCTGATCCCATAATCGCTTATCCGATCTAAGACATAAGATTCAACATTAAGCAAGAATACCTACCGTTCTGACGTAAACATTTTTCAACAACATCTTCTCTAATTGTATTTTGACCAGGGCGCGGCAGATAACATGCTCTGCAAGACCTTTGACAGTTATCTAATTATTATTTACTTGATACTAGTCGTCAATTCGAATATTGTAGTCCCGATCATCGAATAAAGCTGGATTTCCAGAGCAACTACATTTAACTGTGAATTTTCACCCTGCATGCAAACTACGGAAGTTGCAACAGAACAAACGGGTTTATGTAAATGACAAAGAGGGAAAAGGAAATGTAAACACTTCTTTAACTTATAATTTACTTAATCATCTAAAATAATTAATCAAAATTTGACATCTTAAAAAAAAATTAAGCTTAGAATCATACAAGTTTGATATAATGATATAAACAAATATTAAAGTATATATTTAAAAAATTTGACTGCCTGTCTTCAACGTGAAATAATATGGCAAATACTGTTCAACACGGTGAAGTAATACTTATAAGTCACTGTAAAATTCAACTCTACGAATATCGTGTAATTTCAGAAGATCACACGAGTGACAGCTTAACTCATCACTATTGTCATAATGCTGTAAATTATTGACGTGGCCACGTACACTGCAGACGGTGTCGTTCCCATTCCAAACCTATGATTCACTTACAAGATGCAATAATTATTCAAACTTTTTCATTTCCTCTTATAATTTATAAATAGAAAATGGGTTCATTTTGCACTTCATTTTATATTTTTAAAGAATATATATTACCGTTTTTAAGGTAATAAACGCCAACCCAACATTTTATTTCAATGGTAACATGTCCCAACATCAATATAAACCAATACATTTACTTTACATTTCTTTAATATCATATTTATGCCTATATATTTTTTGGACTTTGATTTTCCAAATATTCAATGTAATTCCCCGTGCCCGCAGTGAACGACGGCTGTCCTGGGCGTGGGGAAAAGAAAGCAATATAAAATGGTGAAACTATATTTTCGTAGGAGATCTGGGCACGTAATACTTTGGATACGTTACTTAAAAAACCAATCCATTTCAAACTGTTTTATCATAAGTATCAAATTTACATAGCACATTTATGTGTGAGACCTTCTCCCTCATTGCTCGTCCATGTGATAAGAACAAATGATCATCTCCTCTGTTTTAGTAAGCGAAAGATACAAAGTACTTTGTACTTTATTAATATTATTTTCCTTGTTGCCTGAATGAACCTCGGGGAATACCATTTAACCAGCTTGCCATTTCACACCTATATTCTGATGACGCTTTACATGTACGTTTATAAAGTGTACCCTCTTGTAGAGTTTGGTGGTTGTTGTGATTATCAATCAAAGCATTTCAAAATAAAAATGTACTTCCGAAGTGACTGAAATACAGAAAATATAGTAAACTAAGTAGCGTAAAGCATATATTTCATTAACACCAAAATTGAAAAGCAATGTCATTAAAAAACAATAACAAATATGGCCAAATCCGTGGCTTGAGCCGTTCGATTTCTGATACACCGATATACTCTACTCATCACTGTG
>JAIGNY010000505.1:0-22500 GCA_020152595.1 Chiridota heheva
GATGATGATGACGGTGATGACGATGATGACGATGATGACGATGACGATGATGATGACGATGATGATGACGATGACGATGACGATGATGATGACGGTGATGACGGTGATGACGGTGATGACGGTGATGACGGTGATGACGGTGATGACGGTGATGACGATGATGATGATGATGACGATGACGATGACGATGACGATGACGATGACGATGACGATGACGATGACGATGACGATGACGATGACGATGATGATGATGATGATGACGATGCTTGAGGGTGAAGACGATGCTTGAGGGTGAAGATAATGACGGTGAAAATGACGATTGTGAGAATAGTGATGGCGAGGATGATGATGATGGTGGTGTTGGCAGTGGTGGGTGGGGTTGAGGTGGCGGCGGTGGTAGTTGTGATGATGCTGATGATAATGTCGATGCGATGACGACGATGACTATGATAATGATCATCATCATTCAATCAATTCATTTTAGTCATCCCATATCTCTGAGTCAGATTATCAAATTTTGGAAATGTTTCAACTCTTAGAAACTTGGAACAATTTACCAAAATATGTATTCATGTGTATTCCATTTACCTTTAATTTCATTCAATTATATCCAAAAGCCGCTCTCCACAATTATGCAGAAGAATTATTAATATCCAAAATAAACAAAAGAACTCTTTGATATAAATCAATGAGCAATTCCACGTACATAATGAAAAGGAAAAGAAAACTGGGTAAATTTCATTAGCTGATCAATAATTTGGAATAATTGCTCTTTATAAAACAAATCCACTTGTGTATTAGGCTTACCGCATTCTAAAAGACATGTGCGCATGAGGCAAGCCAAGCTCCAAGATTTGTTTAGCAGTGAACATTACTTTTATTTTGTGGCTCTCTTGGGTTCTGGTTTAAGAGTATCACTCCAACCCACTTTGCAGGGTGAAATAAAAAAATGCTTTGATATTGTTTGTGGCTCACAATTCCCACGAGTTTTGGCCCGTGTGTGATCAGGTTATCCCCCTATGGACTTCGGAGTTCATCGGCAGCTAAGTCGTGGTTTCATCATGAGGATTATCTCAGTGTAAATTGCTTGAGAATATAATTGTTAAGATTATACTATTCCCGAAAAAGACATCAAAATTCTTACCAGGAATAAATTTCGGGTGAGATGTTCGCATGGGCGTATGTAGTATCGAAGTACTTTCACGCATGCACGGAATGATATTATATTGTACAGTGATTAGAATACCTTACTCCACCTCTTGGCGAACACCTTACTGCACCCCTTGGCGAACACCTTACTACACCCCTTGGCGAATACCTTACTCCACCCCTTGGCGAATACCTTACTCCACCCCTTGGCGAACACCTTACTCCACCCCTTGGCGAACACCTTACTCCACCCCTTGGCGAACACCTTACTCCACCCCTTGGCGAATACCTTGCTCCACCCCTTGGCGAATACCTTACTCCACCCCTTGGCGAATACCTTACTCCACCCCTTGGCGAACACCTTACTCCACCCCTTGGCGAATACCTTGCTCCACCCCTTGGCGAATACCTTACTCCACCCCCTTGGCGAATACCTTACTCCACCCCTTGGCGAATACCTTTTTTTACTCCTTGGCGAACTTCTACTCCACCCTCCCTTGGCGAACACCTTACTCCACCCCTTGGCGAACACCTTACTCCACCCCTTCAATACAAAAGGTGAACACCTTACTCCACCCCTTGGCGAACACCTTACTCCACCCCTTCAATACAAAAGGTATTACAGCTTAAAGTTTCATGCGTGAACAACTTAACCCCGTTCCTTTTGGGGTTCAATCGTACCTCGCTTTGTGACTTGGTCGAAGGGAAAAATCCTATTCGTGTTCCGGAATTACTATTTAATACTTTGGATGTGCTTGGGGAGGGAGAAACTTGAGGTCAAGATTAAACACTTAGAGCTGCAAACAACGGGGCCAGTGTGGGTAAGGATCCCATTTCATCGTAAGTACCCATGGGGCACTTCGAGCCATCCGCGCCATGCATACAATTTTATACTTGTCACCCCCATCCCCCTTTGGGGAGCTTAATAGATTGATACCATTTTCATTTTTCAAGTAGCTCTTGGTCGAAATGTGAGGGTGTTTTGTTCTGGAGTCTTTAGGATATTTAAATATAGTTTTCTTGCCATGGTGCTATAACCGTTGATATGGATGCTGAAATCAAACGTAATTATATCTAATTAATTCTTAATTCATTTTTCAACGACACCTGCATTAACTTAAAAAGAAAGAATCCTGTTATTCCAAAATTCCCATTAATACGCTCAACAGAAGGTAAAAAGGTCCAGGAAGTTTGCTAAAAGCTTCAGAAACTTTGTTTAAATTTAGGCCCAGAAATTTTGCAAATATGTCAAGTAATTTTGTTTAAAGATCCATATTATGAGGCAGTGACCTTTGTTTTCTGCTCTACAATTAATTTTGGAAGAGAACTTTACGCCCCCTCCCCAGCCAAAATTTAAAGGATGGCTACATTCCTGGTTTGTAAGACCTTCCGTATCAAAAACCATTGACGACGATCGGAGAGAAGGGGAGGGGTAGGAGAACATATCCCCTAATAATTTAGTTGTGGATGAATATCATTATGTCCTTATTAAAAGAATGAATCCTTATATAAAGCCTATATGGCTGGCTACACCACCGTCTGGGTTTGTTCCCTCTCCCCCTCCCAATGTTGAAAAGAAATTGCCACCACTGAAAGCAACTTGTACATATAACAAGTTTACTGTAAAGAATAACAAGAAGAAGATAACACATTACATTCGGTATTTTCTTTTCCTTCTGTGCTTCCACCCACCTGCATAGCAGATTGAAACTTGACATTCATAATGAAACTACTGGAAGAATGAGCTTGTGATTCACTTACCCGAATTTGCTCAACCGGGCATGGGGCAAATTAAAGACAAAAACTCTCAGTACGGAGATGGTCCCACGTACTTACATTAATCTAATCATCCTTGAATTTCTTATTTCATTAACGGTAGGAAACTGTGTCAAGACGAAGCCTAAGTTCTTACAACGAAACTTGGAATACCAAATAATCCTTGATGCGATATAAGAAAAATCATTAGGTCGCGTGTGCTATCTTCTTTTATTCAAGCAAGTAACACTCAAGCCGCGAAAATTATTGTTGCGCAAAGGCCAACAATGAATAGTTGTGTTTTTATTTATAGTCAATTGATATATTCCGGGATATGATGAAGGGTGTGGTACTGATGGGCCATTCTAAATGTAGGGGAGTGGTGTTGGGTGGAATATTTCTCTAGTGAGAAGATCTTTTTTTAATAAATATTAATAATCTTTAAGATATTAATCGCAATTGCCCACCATACCTCGCGTTTGTCTCAGATAAAATCCGTTTTCATTAAGCGACAAACTTGAACGTATCGAAATGATGAAAACAACATTAAGACGCATAAATCATCTCGTTAAGTGACATCCCCTTGTTCCTCTGATCCGAGACCAACAGCTGCTAAATTTATTTTGTTGACATTAGACAAAACATCTTGTCAGAGACCTATAGACTAAAAATGCATATATGCGCCACCCTCCTCCACCCCCTCCCCCGCAAACAATATGTATTCAAAAACGCAATGCATACGCTCATGTAATGAATTGAAGGTTCAAGAACAGCACTTTATCTCCACATGCTATGAAATTATGTTTTATTGCTCCTTTGCTCTTTACAGGAGACCGTGTAGATGATATTCACTTCATTTTGAATTTCAAACGAGTTCCCTTTAAAAAAAATTCATTCCAGTTGATTAATCAAAAGTTACCTTTTTACAGCACATCTCAATGAAAAAGCAATTTCATATTTACTGGCTACACGGTGGCGACTTTTGTAAAAAAATTGATGAACACCCACTTATAAAGTATACAAATTAATTATTGAAACGTAATATGACATTGCGTATATAGGGCGATACAACCTTTCTTGTAATGCCATCCGACATCATACGATGTAATGTACTTAGCATTTTGTACCTGCTGCGTAATGCGTATAAAGTATATTATATAGATATCATAACTGTACCTACATCTACAGTAGCTGTGGACAATCTGTGAAATTTCAGCTATATATATATATATATATATATATATATATATATATATATATATATATATATATATATATATATATATATATATATATATATATATATATATATATATATATATATATATATATATATATATAATTATATATATATATATATATATAATTATATATATATATATATATATATATATATATATATTCATATATGTATATAAATATATATTTATATATATCTATATATACTTATATCTATATATACATATACACATATCTATATATATATATATATATATATATATATATATATATATATATATATATATATATATATATATATATATATATATATATACATATATATATATATATATATATATATATATATATATATATATATATATATATACACACACACACATATATATATATATATATATACACACACACATATATATATATATATATATACACACACATATATATATATATATATATACACACACACATATATATATATATATATATATATATATATATATATATATATATATATATATATATATATATATATATATATATAAATGATTTGTGTGCATGACTGAAATCAGATTTTACAATGCGTACATCAGTGCATCCATTTCTCTCGAGTGTTACAGATTTTGTTCCCTGAACCCGTTGCATAAATCAGGAGAGTGGTACAACAGTCCATTTATGTCAACGATTTACTTCCTAGAAGAAATTTAAAAGTATATTTTTAACTAGCCCAAAACAAAATTAATACAATTCATTAATAGTTGATAAGAAGGTGACAAGATGATGGCTTTCAAAGGGGTGTAGGAAGCTTTCGAAAGGGGGCACGACCTCTTAGGGGGAATGTTCCCAAGTCCCCATATGTCCCCCATCCCAATCTGTAGTATATTTAAAAACCACCCTCTGCGTCAATGATATCAAAGACATTTTCAAAGACATTAGTTGGCATCTCAAAACTACCGTATTTACCCACAAAATTCGTTTACATTCCCTAATTGGGATCCCCATGAAGTTGATAACATCCAGATTGATGCTGCCTGCTTTTGAATTAGGAAAATAGATATATGTAGAAAGATCTCTATTTAAAAATACTCTGTTCTTAATTTCTGGAAATCAATCGCAGTGTGAATTATGGATGAAACATATTCAGATATTAGGGTAATCAAGATAGGATGGGCGACGATCTGACTTCATCACTCCATAATAATCAGATAATGTTTCCATATCTGTAACACAGTCACGTAGTTCACGTATTATATGGGCTGATGTAGGAACTATGTCAGTATGTGGTGCGGCATGCATGTCTGTAGCAATATTTAGATTCAAAATTGCATGAATGATTTTGTTTGAAAGGTTTAGTTCAGTAATCAAGCATGTCCATCTTATATGAATGAGGACTTCAAAAGAAAGAAAGCCTTCAAAAATCTTATCCCGTTTAGGAGATATTTCACTTTTAAAGTTGGTATCATTTGTGTTGAAATGAGACTAGTTGTGATGTCACTGCCTCAGATTCCTCAAAGTCTTTATGTATTCAATCATATTTTAGTTTGCGATTTTGTGATTTAAAGACCATTGGATAGGTCTGGAAAGTATACAGAATCTTGCAAGAATAATTATAATTTACCACGTGGAGAAAGTTTGAGGGAAAATAAATGAAATAGGGGGAAAAGTTCAATAAATTTTCTTTAAAATACATTAACAAATCTTAAGAATGTGAGGGTATGGGTGCCAACCTTCCATAGTAGACTTGCTACACCAGTCATTTGTAGAAAGATAAGACAGAGCTTTAAACTTGAATATCTTCTGAACGGAATAAGATTTTTGAACGGTTTCTTCACCATTTTGTTTCTTTTAAAGTCTTCTTTTAAATAAGATGAACTTGCTTGACCACTGAATCTATCCTTTAAACGATTTTTGACTCCAAAGTACTTCGATGTATCATTATCAAAATTCAATGTTATGGCTGTTTGATAATTTCATAAAGGCTATGACTGTCTTTTACAACCTTTTTGTTAACCGAAATTGGACGGAGCACTAGCTGACTAGACTGATAAATGATGGCGTATTTTTAGGCGGACTCTAAAAAAATCGAATGCCTATAGCATGCAACGGTATAGCAATTTTCTGGTTAATATGAATATTCAAATAACCTTTGCCCTCACGTCGTCTGTGGGCTATGGAAGCATGAAGTTTGTCGATCTTTTGTGGATAACATATCTGTTAAATTCATACAAACGAGCGCCCTCACTTTTTGGTCTAGTGCTCAATTAAATAAAATAAAAAAATAGCTCAAAAAGTTTTATTTACTGCCAAAAAAAAGAGGAAAAAAAAGTCAAAGTGGAAACATTGTCCTTCATACAATTGTCCAAAGACATGGGTTTACTATTCCAGATGAAAGCTCCAAACCGTCTACTTTGAATGAACACTAACAGTTAAAGCGAAGTTGTTTGTGGGACATTGTGTGAATTGTACACTTACTTTGCGGGACCTTTTTTCGGAGGGGCAAATCAATTTACTGTACTATATCAGGACCTTCATTTGGCTCATGAGCTAACATCTTCTGATTTTGTTTCAAATTAAAAAAAATGTTAAGGTGTTATTGCATGACTAGTTGTTACGATTGTACAACATTCTTTAGAATATGGCATATTTGCAAAACTATCGATTGTTAAGAACTTTGGGTTTGTATACAACTATGGGCATTATTCTTATTTACAAAGTGTGCGTGTGTTGGAGGGGGAAGAAAGGCCCTTACTTTCCTCCACAAGGTGAGGGGATAATATTTTTCCAAAAGTAATTTCTATATACTTTCAGCACCAAATTGAATCTAACGCTGGACCAATTTTGTTTTACAACTGAACTTTGAACAGCTTAAGCATAGTTACCGTACTTGACTTTCTTTTTTATCTTTACAAGGGGTCCCTTTCGCACCCCCTCCTCCCCATGTCCCATGATTAAACCCATGTTAAATATGGTAGGCCTATTTCATATGACGATAAAGAAATACTCATCCAGGGGTATTGGATACATTGATAGTGAAGAAATAATTGCTTAACCATACACTAATGATGATGGAGACTCAACTCCTTGTTTGAGCTGCATACCTGTGTTTTCATCTACCTGTGTGGGGTTTATCACATTCATTACCGGTTTGTCATACCTTAGTGTTTTGTATATCACCTAAAGCAAACAGAAAAAGCCTGTTTCTTTCCTCAGGCATCAAAGATACAGCAGAACTAATTCTTACAATGCTTTGCACCCTTAGACTGTGACGTCATGATAACTGTAGTGAGGTCATAAAAGAACCTGCTGATATACAGCTTATCGCAATCTACGTCCACATTTCATTCCTTGGTACGTCCTGAGGCTAATTTGCATTAATCACCCTTAGTAAAGCATGTTTTTAGATCATAACAGACAGAGCAACCTGAAGTAAACTGCAAAACATTCCAGGCCAACCTAAAGCATCTTGTCCATGAGCCGTGCCGCAGACATCAGCTAAAAAGCTTTACAATTGATTCAAAAACTCGATAAGCACAACAAATTTTATCCAAATCGGTTGAATATTGACCATTTCACTGCTTTTTCACATCTAAACTTTGTGGGCAGGTGCAGTGAAGCTGATGAAGGTATAGTTACTGTACTAAAGACTCAGTAGAATTGTCGGTCCAATTCTACATAATAAATGTGTGGTATATAGTTACTGTACCAAAGACTTGGTAAAATTGTCGGTCCAATTCTACATAATAAATGTATGGTATAATTAGTTTACTAAAGAATGAGTAGAATTGTCGGTCCAATTCTACATAATAAATGTATGGTGTAGTTACTGTACTAAAGCCTTCGTAGAATTGTCGGTCCAATTCTACACAATAAATGTATGGTATATAGTTACTGTAAGGCTTTAGGAAACATTTTCAAAAATTAGGAAAACGAGAAATACCATTATTTAACTGAGAAAAATGATAGTTATACCAAAAATATAATGAAATTGGAAATTTGTCCTTGGTAAATAACAAATTTATCACTTATCTTGAATAAAATGAAGAAGTACCAATACAAATTTTCATAAATCGAAACAAAAGCAAAATTGACTCTAAAACAAACTCGTTGTTTTCACTGTTCACATTTTATTCTTTGAAAATATTCACATTTTTACATGAGTAAAATATTATTTAAAAAAATATCTTGGATATATCTCAAACTTCAATTTTAACATAGATAATTCCGAAACTTAAGATCAAGTGAATTATTTACCTAACCAAATTTCAAAAAGTGCGCCTTGTTAATCAAATTTACATTTTCCAATGTACAAAAATCTTCTTATGTAAAATATTGTATGTTTCTTCCGTAAAACATAATTTAAACAGTACAATAACGTCATTCCGCACGTTTTCAATATTATAACTGGTTTAATTTCTATTTTTGGACATGATGGGGAACTTTTTTCTTATGATAAACTTCAAATTATATTTTAGGAGCTCTCTTCATTCTGGGATGTACCAGTACATCCGTCCATCTTGTCCATAACTTGGAAATTGTTATTATTTATCTCCTCGGTGTCTTACAGCTAGATCCCAAAGCTATTGGTTGATAACTCATTTCCTCTTCTCTCAGGCAAAGGGATGTACCGGTACATCCCGTCTTGTTGTCAAATATGCTTTGTCATATTTCGATTTAAAATGCATGTATCAATTTATCTCATGTAAAGGGATGTACCAGTACATCCCGTCTGGAGCAGATTGCTTTGTAAATTTAGATGGTTTCAAGTGAAATATTTCGATTTGAAGGGATGTACCGGTACATCCCGTCTGACGAGCGGATATACGTTATCAATTTGGATGTTTTCAAGTGAAATAATTCGACTGTGAAGGGATGTACCAGTACATCCCGTCTGCAGCAGATTGCTTTGTGAATTTAGATGGTTTCAAGTGAAATATTTCGATTTGAAGGGATGTACCGGTACATCCCGTCTGACGAGCAGATATACGTCATCAATTTGAATGCTTTCAAGTGAAATATTCCGATTTGAAGGGATGTACCGGTACATCCCGTCTGGTGAGCAGCTATGCTGTATCAATTTGAATGTTTTCAAGTGAAATATTTCGATTTGAAGGGATGTACCGGTACATCCGTCTGATGAGCAGCTATGCTGTATCAATTTGAATGTTTTCAAGTGAAATATTCCGATTTGAAGGGATGTACCGGTACATCCCGTCTGGTGAGCAGCTATGCTGTATCAATTTGAATGTTTTCAAGTGAAATATTTTGATATTCAATGGATGTATCAATACATCCCATGTGAAGGGCTGTACCGGTACACCCCGTCTGATGAGCAGATTAATTGATCAATTTGGATGTTTTCAAGTGAAATATTTCGATTTAAAATTGATGTATTAATACATCCCATGTGAAGGGATGTACCAGTACATCCGTCTTGTCTGCTTGTGAGCAGAAATGAATTATAAATTTGGATGGTTTAATGTGAAATATTTCGATTTGCAATGGTAAATATGTCTAATGCCAACTCCCTGGTACAACAGTATCTCTCACAACTATAGGGCACATGAATGGACCATGTCATATGTGTACCACGTCTTACTGCTATTATATGAGCATGTACGTATAAGATATTTACAAACAAAAAACTTGTTGAATACGAAAGAAGTGAAATTAATGAAGAAATAACTTAACGTGATATTTTATATTTTGCCTTTAGTTCAATTGCAGTCTTCTTGCTAAAAATCTGTTTTTGGTATTAAGGAGAAATCCCACATCAGGGGTAATTTTTGTTCCCTTTAATGTCTGAATGTGTAACTCTAATCAGATTGTAGTATTTCTGCCACTGCCTATGTTCCAAGGCCTCCATATTGTCCTGACCAAGAAGTTGCACGCTCTCATCCAGTGAATGATGACTTTTTCTTAATCAACTTTGGTCATTCTTTCAATATCTGGATGGGCAGATTCATCATCCCAATTCACGGCGACCAACATCCCACCATCTGACCATGATGAAAAGTAACCTCCATGACCGTCCCAGCTCGTGTGCGTCTTCCTTGTTGGCCAATACGGACCTTGGGTATAAGAAAGAAACGAGGATTTAATATAACTTATTGTATGGAAATTTGACACGAAAACGAAGATTAAATTTTGACTTTTGGTAGAGTTCTATCAAGAATACCACGAAGACTATCTAAACATATCTAGGGATGTCGGAAGCACGGGGGAAAGGGACCACTTCTTCCCCCTTGTCATGTAGTAAGTTTGGCGGGAAAGGGCAGGAGCTACCTTTTTTTAAGTTGAGGGCGGACCGGGCAGGATAAGCCTTTTAAAAGTTATATGGAATTATTCTACGTCATTCTTGTATCTTGAAAACAAATAGAAATTCACTCACTCATAAACCCTACATAGTACACAACAGTTGAAACATACATTTAGTACTTACTTGACACAACTAAAGCATGTTATTCACCAGGGGCCCGACGCCGAGGGCCGTGGTTGGAGCAGGGCATGACCCACAATACTGGCCGAGGGCCGTGGTTGGAGCAGGGCATGGCCCCCAATAATTTCCTGAGCAGTAATTTTCAATAGTGACCAAAGTTCGCCCGATGGGAAATTGTCAATATTATTCCTGGATCCCTAATCTCTAACCCATATGCGTGATTAGCCTACCGAAAGTGGGGGAAATATCATTAATATACAAAATATTACCATACAAAAGTATACATTTAGAAAGAGTGGGGATGGGGGTGCTCACCCTAAATCCTGCCTATACTCAAACCACGGTGTATGAACCGGATGCCTGAAGGGGTACCTGTCCCACACTTGTCCCACTCATCAAGGGCGCCTTTTTTAAGATAAAAAGGGCCCTTAGATTACTGTAAACTAATGTGCCCTCACTTGTCCCCCCAACCCCTTTGCTTCGAGTTCCTTCTGACACCTGTGACTCTATCCATCAGTCCAATGGGTATCCAAGAGTCATCCAGGACAATGTTTAAATCAAAGAAGTACCACGAACATACCACAACAATTATGGTGCTAAAATATTGAAGAACAGTAGGGAATCAGATGCGTAGCCAGCTTCAGATTTTTGTCAGGAGCCACAGTCCCATTTTGGGGCACTAGCCCAAAATTTGGGGCCCTAGTCCCAATTAAGACCAACCCGTGATGCATGTATATCCCAATGTATTATGCAATTTTGAAGAAATATATATATTTTGTAAATATTTAGTAAGCACACAATGTCAGCATACATAAACGGGTTAAAGTGAAAGAAATTACGGCCAAACGATGGTAAATGATTCCATAAGTAGGGGTCCTCCCCTACCCCCATATCTCCCCTACCCCATATCTCCCCTACCCCATATCTCCCCTACCCCCATATCACTGCATTACATGTGGGTGTTAGGAAGGCGTGACCAATGCGGAGCCGTGTAAAGACGTCCTACTTCCATGCTCCCTCCAACTTCCAATAAAGCTTATGGACGGGAGTATGTATTGATGCATTTTGTAAGTTTAGGATTGATAATGTGAAATGAAAATTTGGAAATCAGAGTGAGGTAAAACGATGTAGTCATAAGGCTAAAGATTATTACGAGCTTTATTTGAAAAACAAAATTATTTTAACACAAAAGCTAGTTACAAGATAGAAGCATTGGAAAGGAAAGTAAACTATATTTTTAGTACAATACAGGCAGGGCCGGATTAACCAAGTGCGGTCTGACATTCCTGTGCATTGCATTTTATAACGTGTGGATTTTAGTATGTTCCTCCAGTGACGTGTGAGTATGGGGAAGGGACAGTTTCCCCACCCACCCCCGCCAGATTCTTTTCACAAATTCGAAAAATTACCGGAAAATATTGTAAATATGCCTCATTTTGTCTGTTGGTGAAACTTGGTTTCCAAACATCCGATTAATCTTAAAAAACAAACAAAGAGTACGAAGTGGTTTGCCCATTTCTACAGTACATGCATCATATTGGCTAAAACTGTAATTTAAAACTGACTTAAAATACATCATAATTGTTTTGCAATACATGCTTTCTAGATTTCAAAGCAATTTTATAATGGATCCGTTCCAAATACAACACATGCATACATAATGAAATGAAGTTACAAAAATACATGAATTAAAGGGTGTCAAATTAACGACAACAATCATATTTTAAAATTGAATTTCTAATTGTGGAAGCAGAACTAAGAGGAACTTCAATAAACATTTTAAAATAGACAAAGCAACATTTGAAGAAAAATTACAAACTAGGCCTACGTATAATATAAACAACATAAAGTGATATCAATTAAATATAAAAAAATCATCCCAAGATATATTATGTATAGGCCTATTATGATATGTTTTAGCAGAAACTGATTCCTTTTACAAGATTCATTCAGAAAATGTTTTAACTTACCATTTTCGCCTGTTTTGTGTATGCACTGTGTACACATCCAATTAATTGCTACTTCAAGTGCCACTGTCAGCGTAATGCATAGCTCACTGCATACGGTAATCAAAACAAACATTCTTGCAAGTATTGCCTTTTCACTTTACTAAACGACCTTATCTGCCTCTGTTGCAATTTCTAGATCATTTGATTAATAAAAGCCGCTGATATTCCTCCGTTTCAAAACTTTCAGTTACAAATTTAACCATCCATTTTCGCGTTTATTCTTATCTTACGAGACATCAACAGGCGGTAACAGTTACGTAATGCACACTGCAGAGTGCTTTGGACAAGAACGTTCTGCCGTTGACATTTCCGCGGCAAATTTGTCATCAGAATCATTGCTGATGGAGAGGAAGGGCTAAGTTCCTCCCTCCATGGTTCCTGGTATTGTCCTGAGAAAATGACACAAAAAGTACTGTATGTGTCTATTGTTTGTTTGTGACAACAGCTAAAGTAACTGATCCTTGGTTGTGATAATACATCATGCATGCTAATGCCCTGAATGTTTAGGGATCTGTTACTTCAGATGAAGTAACAAGATCCCTGACCCTGGAGTGTGTATGTTGATACTAAATAAGAAATGTCTTCCATACGTTATTTTGTAGTGATTTTAAAATGTAAAGTAGCGTATTTGCATTGAATTTCTACTGAAAATCCTTGGTATTTGTAATAATGACAAAGCGGTTTACTTGGCCTATCAAGCTTGCAGTGACAGATTTATGCGGTGGCGTGTCTAAGAAGAGGGGTGTGGGTGGCTATTGGGAGTTTAGCCCCTAAAAATGTTGTAGGCTCTCCATTTTTTTGTGTGTGCGCAAAAGCCATAAATATAATGAACTAAACAGCGGCAAAAGGAAGATATTTGGCATGGGAGTCGGGGGTGTGCGTGTGGGGGGCAGATTTGATTTCTGTCCCAAAAAATTTACACAAATGTACGAGTCTCTTATCACGGTAAAAATATTTGTCAAGAGGGAAGGGGGGGGGGGTCGTAAAATTAGGGCATTTCACCAAAATTTATGAACATTTCCCGAAAATGAAGAAAATTTCCCGAAAATGAACGAAAATTCTCGAAAATTGATTGAAATTTCCCAATAATATTAATAAAGATAATTTCACAAAAATTGAAAAGTTTTCCGGAAGAAAAGATGACGTAGGGTATTTTACTCTAAATCAATTCGTTGGACCTTCATTATTCAAAATGGTACTTAACCCTGGCCCCGTTCTTATGCCACTGCTGAAATATCCAATGAACCAGTAATGGCTTTTTTAATCATATCGACTGAATTATTGTTAACTTTTAACCAAAACTTTTACAGTTTGCTCCAAAAATCCTCAATTTTGGACCAAGCATTTTTATTTTGGCTCCAAATCTCATATTTTGGTAAAAGTTCTTCTCTTCAGTTTTGGACCAAAACTTTCACGTTTGGACAAAATTCTACAACTTAGCCTGCCAAAAACTTCAGATAGGAGGTGAAAGTGTGGGCCATGCCCTACCCCCCCAACCTCCCAACACACACATACACACACAATCATTTTCAAAGAGGCCTTTACCTTTTCGCCCGATGGGCAATTGCCAATGTTTTCCTTGGCAATTGGTGGGGGGGGGGGGGAGGGAGGCTGTTACCTCTCAGGGGAGCAAGAACTCTTCCATATGAAAATTGCCCTGGGTAAAGGATTAGTTCAGTGGTCAAGCAAGTCCATCTTATATTAGAGAGGACGTTAAAAGAAACAAAATAGTGAAGAACTTACATTCACAAATTATTCAATTAAGGAGATATTCAAGTTTAAAGTTTGGTATCCTTTGTGTAGAAATGACTGAAATCAGAACTCCCTGATCAGACGTGTAATGTCATAGCAGGGAAGTGCACTTCGCTGGTCATAACCTCAGATTTCTCAAAGTCTTTATGTATTCTATCATAATTTGTCCTGTGATTTTGTGGCTTAAAACCATGGGCTATGTCAAAAAGTAGTAAAACTTAACCTAGGGCAGTAGGGAGGGTATTTATAATATACCACAAGGAGAGAGTTTGAGGAAAAATAATTTAAATAGTGACAAATTAAATTAACTTTTTTTAAAAGACAAAGAATTTGAGGAATTTGAGGCTGTGACATCACAACTAGTCTGATTTCCGTCGTTTCTACAGAAATGATACCAAACTTTAAACTTCTTTAACTGAATAAGATTTTTGAATAATGCTTTCTTCACCATTTTGTTTCTTCTGAAGTCCTCTTTCGTCAGTTCGTATAAGATGTACGTGCTTGACCACTAAACTATTCTTTTAATTTACATCAAATCTTGCTGCTAAAGTTGGGAAATGTCCTTGAATTTTCGTGAATTCTTCTTAAATTTTCAGTAATTCTTCTTGAATTTTCTGAATTTCTTCTTGAATTTTCGAGAAATCTCCTTAACTTTTCAAGAATTCGCCATGAATTTTCAGCCAAAGTCTTTGAATTTTTGGGAAATCTTGAATTTTCAGAAAATTTTCAGAAAATTTCCGGGAATTTTCTTAAATTTTTACGAAATTTCTTTCACTTTTCGGGAAATTTTCTCATTCTCGTGAAAACCTTAAATGAGTTCTTCAGGGAATTTTCTTCAATTTTAAGGAAATCTCTTTAATTTCCGGGAAACATGGGAAATGACTGTCAATTCTATAAATTTTTAGGAAATGTTGCTAAAATTTCCAACAATTTTACGCATTTCCCTTCAATTTTATGGTAATAATTTCACAATGTTTCTTCCAAGCTGGGAGAAAGAAAGCAACCGGAAAAATAAATCATTTCGGAGGGAGTGGGGGTGGGGTGGGGGAGGCGGTATAAATACATTATCAGTACTCCTTCTCAAAAATTAAAACTAGTCACGCCCCTGGATGTCAGGATTGATATGCGCGGGCCGTAGCCAGTTTTACATTTTTTTGGGAAAGGAGCGGTGCGATTTGAAGTGAAAAATACAAGCAAGAGCTTCCACACATACAAGCTATCCCCCTCCCCACAAAAATGACAATTTAAGGAAAAAGTTAGAAGTTTGGGAAAAACTTCGAAAATGTTCAGTTTTGAGTAAAAACTAATCTAGATATTTTGACAAAAATTCTAACATTTTGAAGAATAAACTTGGATATTTTGAAGAAAAAGTCAGATATTTTTATGTACAAATGTCAGCCTTCGTATATTTTGAGGAAACCCCTTGGCAATTCTAAAGAAAAAGTAAGATATTTTGAAGAATTTTTTTTTTTTTTTTTGGTAGGGGTGGAATGTAACTTGTTTTTAGGAAAATTTAGTAAAGTAAGGTTTTTCAGTAACTGTATGGGTGATTTAAACAAAATTATAGGGCTATTACAAATTATGATGCACGTTTCAATTTTTTGTTTAGTTGTTTTTGAGGAGGGGAGCACAAATATTTGTAGGAGGCATTGCCGAAAAATGCCACCCCTCACCCTCCCCGTGGCTACGGGCCTGGTTAGTTTACTTTGCAATACCACTATATAGTCCATGCAGTACCGGAGCAGGGGCTTGGGAAGGGGTGTACCCAGACTTCGACCTCACGAGAGGCTGAGAAAGCGTAAGATCAATTTTTCCGAAGAAAATGTGCACTTGCCCCAGGTTTCTCGACTTGTCTACATGTGTTTATAATCACAAAGTATAGAACAATTGCAACCCCACTCCTCCGTAAGTAGTATCATCGTCATGCATTTTGGCTTGAAGGAACATTATTCGAGTATCGCCACTGCTGAAATATTAAATGAACTATAATGGCATATCTTTCTTTAATCATATCGACTGAATTATTGTTAATTTTGAACCAAAACTTTTACAGTTTCTTCCAAAAATCCTCAATTTGGGACCAAATATTTTAATTTTTAGCCCAAAATGTTCAATTTGAGATAAAAATTCTCTGTTCAATAATGTAAGTTCAGTTTTGGACAAAACCATTTGCGTTTGGAACAAATTCTACAACATACTGCCAAAAACCTTCAGCTAGGAGGTGAAAGTCTTAAAATTATCTGACCATGACCTATCTGCCCTCCCCACACCCCTCCCCTTCCTCTCTCCCTCCTCCTCTCCCCCCCCTCCGCCTTCCCCTGCCCCACACACTCACATAATCATTTTCAAATACCTTTTCGTCCGATGAGCAATTGCAAATGTTTGCCTTGGGAAGGAGTATATGAGGGATGCTTCTCATGGGAGCAAGAACTCGAACATTTTCCATATGAAAATTGCACTGGTTCACTATTTACATGAAATGTTGATTCCAATTGGGAAATCTCCTCAAATTTTTGGAAATTCTTGGATTTTCAGAAATTCTTCATAAATTTTCGGGAATTCTTCTTGAATTTTCGAAAAATCCCTGAATTTTCAAGAATTCTTGAATTATCAGGAATTTAAAATCTTCATAATTTCCGGTAAATTTTCTTATATTTTTACGAAATTCCTTTCACTTTTCGGGAAAATTTCTCATTCTTCTAAAATCTTTAATTTCTGTCGGAAATTGTCTTCCATTTCTAGGAAATTTCTTTAATTTCTAGGAAATGACTGTCAATTCGGGAAATTTTTAGAGAATGTTGCTAAAATTTCCAACAATTTTACGCATTTTCCTTCAATTTTATGGTAATAATTTCACCAATTTTCTTCCTAGCTGGGGAGAAAGAAGAAAGAAAGCAACCGCAAAAAATAAAACATTTCCGGGGGAGGAAGAGGGAAAGGGGGAGGGGGTAGGGGTGGGGGAAGGGGGAGGGATGAAACATGTGTTTCTCAGTAAGACCTCTAAAAAATGAAAAGCTAAACACGCCCATAGATTCAGGATTGCTGTGTGTGGGCCCGTAGCCATCTTTACATCTTTTTTATAGGGCAAGTGAAATGATAAGGGGAGGGGAAGGGGGATGCAATTTGAAGTGAAAAATACAAGCTATCCCTTTCTTCCTACCCATCCCCCTCACCTCCACCCCATCCACCCTCCAATTAGAAATTAAAATTTTAAATTTAATGTTAAAATCTACTAAAAGCGTTAGCATTTTGGGTTTACCATTCAGGCACTGGCAGAGGGAAAATTTAATAAATTTGTTTGTGGGTCACGGTGGACATCTTCGATAAATACGTCCCTGTTGCCCAATCCAAGCCCAATCAGTATCACGCCGAGTTGATTCGGGCATGATTGAGATTATCTCTGGTTTAAACGATACATTCCACCCCGCGGCATTCGACATTTCACACCCGGGTGTTGGGGGCACTTCATACTATAAGTGGTAAGGATGTGCAGCCCACCAACCGAAAAACATACCGCAGTATGACAGATTGTTTGGTAACTGCAGTATGAAATTATACAATTTTAATACCCGCAGTATGAGTATTCAACGAAAATATTGTAAAATTGGACCAGCAGTGCAAAATTAACACAGTAAAACCGCATTTTTTTGGGACCAGCAGTACGAAAATGATGAAATAAATTTTTAGTACATTTTTAAAGTTTTTTATAGTGTAGTAGAAAAGACACCAGCATTACGAAAATGGTGCAAAAAAAGGCACCTGCTCGCACCATATGAACGTATTATATAACTTAATATCATTGGAAAGAGAAAATGATAATCTTTTGACAATTGTACTTACTAGCTTACAGACTTAAAATAAAAATATTTTAAGCAAAATCTTATTTCATGAAACTTCAAAGACATTCGTCAGTATGCGGAAATAATAATTCGGATTTAGCGCCAATTTTCGTTTCACCTAAATAAGCCATTCGTCAGTGCAGCAGTATGGGGAAAGAGGGACGATTTAGTGCCCAATGATGTTGTCAGCCATCATGCGTGCATGATATGATTCTAAGTCAGGCACGAACTAATTGATGACTGAGATCACTCTTATGCAAGTACATCTGACATTCTATACATCTCTGCCCGACTATAAGATCAGTGTCTGGCAAACTGGGGAGGGGTGAGGGGTCGTACGGCCAGGCACGAAAAAAACAACTATCACATAGGCCTATGCAATTTCAAAAACGTATAACCATATTAATTTTCCCACAATTTTGTCCAATAATGGCCATTTTTTTGCCCGACGAAATAGTCAAAATTAGAATTGCCCGACCGAAAAAATTAATAAAAGAATTAATAATAAGAGGGTGGGGGGACACACCACACCTCCTTTAACTTTCGGCCATGAGTAAGAGTTACCGCGCAGGAGGGCAAAAACCCAATTGTTCCTGTATTTGCACTGTTAAATTAAGTTGGGTTCATTGACGCAGTGGTAGTGGCCAGATTTTTGAAATTTTCTAATTCTTGATGTCCCTCGGAGCCGCTCTGAATTTAAACGTGTTTTGGAGAGAATTCTTTATAATACGTCCCAGTTATCCAACCCTAGCCCAATCAGCATCATTCCGAGTCGAGATCAGTGGCGTGGTGGGTCATATTTCACTGGGGGGGCAAGGACATTTTGGCGCCCCCTCCCCAATATAAAAAAATGCTCTTAAGTAAAACGTGCACATAGATATAAATTGGCATGCACCATTTATATGATGGCACCGTTTAGAAAATTGCATAAAATCAGTATTTCAAATCTAGGGACAAAGAAAACCTTCCAAAAATGACCAAAATTTCTTAAAAATGAGGAAACTTCGGCCGCAGAATGAGAATGAGGGAAATTTCCCTAAAACTGAAGAAAAACTTCCTAAATATTGCAAAAAATATCCCCAAAATCAAAGAAATTTCACGAAAATGATATAAAATTCCCCAAAATGCCGGATTTTGAAAAGAAAAAAATTCCCAAAATTGAACAAAAATTCTAAAAAAATTAAAGAAAATTTCTGCAGATTGAAGGAAATTTCGGAAATTGACGAAAAATTCTTAAATATAAAAAAATTCCTAAAAATAAAGGAAATTTACGAGAATGGAAGCGAAATTTACCGATATTAAAGGAAGTTTTCCAAAAATGAAATTTTTTTTTCGAAAATTGAATACAATGTCTTAAATATTAAAGAAAATATCCCCAAAATGATGGAAATTTCACAAAAATGGAAGCAAATTTTCTCGAAAATGAAGGAAATTTTCTGAAATCGAAGGAAATTTTTCGAAAATTAAAAGAAAATTCCTAAATTTGAAGAAAATTCCCGGAAAATGAAGGAAATTTCTTGAAAGTTTAAGAATCTCCAGAAAGGAGATTTTTCGGAAATTTAAGATTTCAGAAAAAATCAATTCGTCACGCTATTATTTTTATTTTTTGCGATCTTAAGGGAGGGGGTGGGAGAACTGGTACTTGCTCAAAATTATTTCAACTTTTGGGCATGATATGATATAGGAGCGAAGGCCGCGAAGAAACGGTGGGGATCCAAGGGTTTTCGGGAAGTCCTCGGAAATTTGTTATTTTTCTGTGGAAAATTAATGCGCTTTCGGACGACAAAAATGGAATATTACGTGCAAATAGTATATAAGAAGAAGTTATTGATCAACACATAAATTTTCACAGGGCCTAAAAAAATTACATATTTTTAAGACGATTTTGGCACCCTCTTGAGCACTCAGCGCCCTTTCAGAAAGCTTCGCTGGGGACACTTTCTCCTGCCCCCTCTCCCCCTTCCCCTCTCCCTGTTAACACGCCACGTCAGATATATCCCGATTTAGTGATGTGGGAACCACGGAGGCAATAGGGGCGGAGGCCACCGCCCTAATATTCAGATATAAGGGAACATCTTGAAAAATCAGCCTATAAATTCAGAGGAAAAATTAGTAAGCTTTCGAAATATTTTGGGAAAATGTTGCATAGTTTTTGCAAGGAGCTTCTACACAGAGAAGAAGCTCCTTGGTTTTTGTTTTACAAAAAACTTTTAGGGAAAACTTCGGAAAATAAGTCGAAAATTTGCCTTACTAAAATTATTAGGTTTTCGAAAATATTAGCCTGTTAGCCTGTAAGCCCCAATGTCTCCCCAATTTCGTGGTGTCTGTCGCCGCCACAGGGCGATTTCCCCTTCCCGCCCTTTAGCTTTGTCACTGTATAACCATCCCACACCCCTCATGAATGATTCGCGCCCTTACATCATCGATGTTCTGACTCATGTTGGAAAATCGAACTAACAACTCAAGGCTACCGAAAAGTCACTCATCACTGACCCACATTCCACACATATAGTGTGCATATATATAATTATATATATATATATATATATATATATATATATATATATATATATATATATATATATATATATATATATATATATATATATATATATATATATATATATATATATATATATATATATATATACATATACGTACGTAAAGATTTTATTTCGGGAATAGTTTAAGCGTGACATAGCGTGTACACTATTTAGGAAATATTTAGTGAGGGCGCTGCAAGTAGCAATGTCGTATATGTCACGGCACCATATTGGCACGTTAAGTTACGCCCTGCCTATGCTACTACTGATGTACGCAGTGAGTATCTCGCGGAGCAAGGTACCTTTGACCCCAAGGAGGTCTGCAAACAAAAACAAAAGATCGAGAAGAAAGAAAGAAACAAAGAATGAAAATTAATATTGTTCTGGGTTTTTTTGGGGTAGGGCCTTCGTACTTTTGTATCGGGGTCCTGTTCTGTGCTGACCATGAGACCGAATGCATTTCGGGTTATTCGTTGCGTAGGGTCCCTCTTATCGAAGAGTCCGACACTAGTCTAGGATATGATGTATTTGATTTTTCCATACTGAAGGGCCCCTTCTTATTTGGAGAAGAAGTCCCTAGTTTGCAGTATAAATCTTTCTTTTAATACAGGCATATTGTCAAAAGAATGAAAGAAGACAACAACGAAAATGAGTGAAAAGCACGAATAAAAAGAAAAATAACAAAATGAACATGAAGTATAAAAGTGAGAGCTTGTTTTCGGGGCCTTAAATCAGGGAACGTGGAGCAACGTTTGAAATGGGGGGAGGGTGAACAAGTGGATGACCAAAGAAGATGCGCCACCACATCCATGTGGGCCGTACTTCCAGCCATAGTCAGGGATGTCGGAACCAGGGGCAACGGGGGCGACTGTCACCCTTGACCTAGAGTAATGGGGAAGGAACGTAGAAGGAAAGAAGGGGGGGGGGGGAGGGGCCTTTTTGAAAGTTGCTGACGTACGGGGGGAAGGAGGTGCCATTTTGAAAGTTATGAAATTATAGGTCATTCTTCATGATTGAAAACAAATATGAATCCACTCGATCACAAATCCTATGGTACATAGAAAATGTATGACATACATTTAGTATTTATTTGACACAATAAAAGCATGTCATTCACCAGGGGCCTGACACCAAGAACCGTGGTTGAAGGGGAGAGGGGGTGGAGGTGGCTGGCCCCCAATAATTTTCAAAGCCTAAGTTTCAACAGTAGGCCTTTTACCTCATTCTCAAAATGTGCATTGCCATCATTGGTCCTGGCTCCCGAATCTCAAACTCATATGTGGGATTTTTCTATCGAAAGTGGGGGAAAAGTCAAAAGTGGAAGGAGGGAGGAAAAATAAAGCTAACATACAAAAATTACCATACAAAAGTATACAGTTGGGGTGGTGCAAGTGCCCCACTGCCCCCAATCCTGCGTATAAGCTCAAACCACATAACCACATGTGTATATAGGAACCGGCGCCGGGGCACTATATACCCCCCCCACACACACACACGTTTCGAAAACTGACAAAAGTGCACATTTTTGACGATGAAAAGTTCCCCTCAAAGTACTGTCAAAAAGTGCCCTCACTTGATTTTCTTCCCCCTTGCCCCGAGTTCCTTCCGACACCCCTGGCCTTAATGCAGGACCCATAACGCTGGGGCCGGGTACCTGTCCCCAAAATATTCAAATTCGTCGTTAGGCACATGAAGAGTCACATGTCAGGGGCAAGAACAACCAAAATTTAAGGAGGTTACAAGTGGAACAACTGATAAATTAACACAAACCAATTTCA
>JAIGNY010000505.1:27500-62126 GCA_020152595.1 Chiridota heheva
AGAGCAGCAGTAGCCAAATTTGCAGACAAAGCAAGAGGTAATTACTTTTGAAATTAAATTTGAATTGTAAATTTTATTATTCTTTTTCTTACTAGTCTATTCTCATCTCATTTTTACTTGCATGGACATGTCGCAAAGACAGATTCTTGAAAAGTAGCTATGAAATATGAGAAAATTTTTTTTAAAGTTAAATTGTTATTGAACTGTTGTGACTACGCTTTGTTAGGTCAAAAGGCTTTATGTATTTCTTTGAATTCTTCTAAAATACTTCCATTTCAGTCATAGAAATTAATTGATTTTTTTTTTTTTTTTTCTTTATCGTACTATTTTAAGGAGGATAATTTAAAGGAAGGAAGTACTACAATAGAACAGCGAAAGGAAATAATAAAAATAATACAGGAATATCAAAAATAAATTCTGGACATCACACATTTGCTGCAAGATTGGCAGATATTTATGTCGGATATTAAAAAGACTGTAGAATCATCGATTTTTATCCGATTTTGATGGTTTTTAACATGGTTTTGATATATTTTAAAAGTATTTCAGCTAAATTTTGTATTTACACATGCATATATGTTTCAAAATGACATTTAAACTAAAGGCAGACTATAATCATAATTTCATATACTAGAACAATTAAATGATCTGATAGATAAAAGTTCCCTACATACAAGTTACAACAGCAATGATAACATACATGTATTTTTTAATTATCAAAACCATTAATTCTACCTCTGTATTTTGATTTTAACACATGCAGAGAATGCTATCAACTCTGAAGGCTATTAGAATGTAATGTATTTCTTTATAATCTCTTGTTTTCTAGCTGGTGTAAATGTTTTTATTTTTTCTGGGTATTACATTTTATGTTAATGATATTACAAAAACATAACACAAAAACATATTACTTCATAAAATATAATTAAAATCACATATCTGTGTAGTACTTTCTTATTCTGGCCAGGAAATCTTAAAGGATTAGTTCAGTGGTCAAGCAAGTTCTTCTTTAACGAGTCTTCAAGAGAGACAAAATGCCGAAGAAAGTTCGAGGAATTAATGATTTTTTTTTTTTTTTTAAATACGTTAGAAATCAATAATAATGTGAGGATGAAGACACCACAAAATGTGTGATGTTGAGTCGAAATGTATTAAAGGTAATCAGAAAATTTGTTAATAATACTTTCCAACAAAGTATAATGGGAAATATGCCATACTTTATGTCTCCAAAGATTGTTTGGTTATATTACAATTTGATTTCAGTAGGCAGACGTTACGACGTGTGATCCAGAAACCAACAATCTATCAAATACCCTGAATTCTTATAGGTAGTGACAAGTACAAACACTTTCTGTTAATAATTGATTATTATAGAGCATTAAATTCTGAGATAACAGTCATAACTCATAAATTTCATAGACCGAAAAGTAGTAAGGGCATTTTTTTTTTTTTTTTTTTGGGGGCCTGCAAAAAATAAAATGCTTATCTTGCACCAAACGGTAGGACAATTTTTTGATTAATATGAATATTCAAGTGACACTTTCCCGTCGACTATGGAGGCATGAAGTTTATTGATCTGTTGTGGAAAATATATCTGTGAAATTTGCAAAACGAGCTCCCTCACTTTCAGTCTAATGCTTCTTAAAATAGATAAAGTGTTACGCATGAATGGAAAAACAATTCAAATCGGTTTTCCTTTTTTTTTTGAGTCACTTCCATTTCAATGACTCAGACGCGCCTTTGACTGACAGTGCATGCAAGTAGTAGGGGTGAGTCATACAACTGACAAGACTTATGGCTCCGATGTCTGATGTGATGCCATTAGGAACATATGCTGTTGTGATAGTAAATTGTGTCCCCCCCCCCCCTCCCCTCCCCCTCCCTTTCTCCGTAAATTTGGTCCCCTCCGGACTGATTTTACTAGGTAATTTACTGGTGTGTCTGTACGGTTCTTCAATTAATTTTGTGTACTGAAGTGACAATCTAAAACCGAAGTTGATAATATGTAGGTACGGCATACAGCGCATGAGTCGTAAAATTTGCCCACGAGCAGAAAATGGCTTCCAGTAAGCAATTATGTGAAAAAGAAATATAATCTATTCTTCGATCTGTGCAATACCCATCGGGATACACTGAAGAAGAAAAAAACGCGCTTAACGCAAAACGGCTGTGAGATTTACTATAAAGGGAGAAGGAGGGCTTTTTTTTTGTGCAAAAGTTGTTGTCTCCAAATTTCCTAGAAAAGAAGGCCTAAATTTCCTTGTGGACCGTTTTTATTATGAGGGGGACCATTTTACTGATTGGCTACGGCTTAATTGTTTGGGGGCCTAAATTTCTTAGGAGATAAGAGCCGGGGGCCAAAATTTACTTACATCGGCATGATGTTGTGTGTGTTTGTTTATTTCTTTATATGTGAAAGTCTGTGAGCGTGACACTTTTCTCATCAACAAAGTATCTAGTTGTTTTTGGTTATATACATTTTTTTAAATTCATATATTTTAGGGAAATATCCATAGTTTTTAGGAAATGTTCTTTGATATTAAAAAATTATTTGTTAATTTTCGGAACATTTGTTGACAGATTTCATTTAATTGTACTTCAATGTTTACTTCAATGTTATGTTAATCCTCTTAGGCCATTATTATTTTTTGCATATCAGCAAAAACGTGTGTCGTCCCCCCCCCCCCCCCTTTCTTCCTTCCACTTCCCCCTTTCCCTCTTCCTGGATAATCATTTCTTTACAATATCTGTAATCGTTTTTCTTTTTAGATCAGTTTCTCGTTTGGAGAAGGAATGGTTTTTTTCATTGCCGTGCATTGGTCACACGGTAAACAGGATGACGATTACAAGAATAAAGATGGTTGACAAATACATTTTCGAAAACTAAAGTTCATTTGTAAATACACAATGCGAGCAGAAGGGGAGAGGAGGATGTCATGCTGCATGCGTTGTGGAAGTGGTAAGTAATGTTGAGGATTGATGTTATTCTTTTAAAATTTGTTTATTACGTAATGATTACATGAGTCAGGAGGGGGAGGGGTACAATTTCTGCTCGGCTTTCACTGACAGGTGTCTATACCCGGGATGAAATTTTAGCCCGGGTAATTAGAAAACTGCATGAGAAAAGTATTTCCGACTACATTTAAGGATTAGTTCAGTGGTGAAGCGTGTTTATCTTAAATTAAAGAGGACTTCAAAAGATACAAAATGGTAAAAATAGGCATTAAAAATCGTATTCCGTTAAGGAGATATTTAAGTTTAAGGTTTGGTATCATTTGTGTAGAAACGACTGAAATTAGACTAGTTGTGATGTCATAGGCTTAGATTCCTCAAAGTCTGTATGTATTCTATCATATTTTGTCCTGCAATTTTGTTGCTTAAAACCATGGGATATGTCAAAAAGTAGTAAAACTGAATCTAGAAATGGTATTTTTAATATACCACCTGAAAAAAGTTTCAGGAAAATGACTGAAATAGTGAAAAAAAAAAAAAAAAAACTTTCTTTAAAATACATTAGGACTTTGAGGAATCTGAGGCTGTGACATCACAACTAGTCTAATTTTAGTCGTTTCTACAGAAATGATACCAAACTTTAAACCTAAATATTTCCTTACCGGAGTAAGATTTTTGAATGCTTTTTTCACCATTTTGTTTCTTTTGAAGTCCTCTCTCATATAAGATGAACTTTATGACCAATGAACTAATCCTTTAAACCATTACCACCTCCAAACTGGACGTCAGCCCAAAGGTACAAATTTCGTCCCGGGTGAGATACAAATGATTGATAGGCAGGTCACGACAGGTCACAAAGCCCGGGCCCAGCCTTTAACATCTAATTGCAACAACTTAATGGGACAGGGTTGAGATACACCTACAGTAATTAATTTTTTAAATAATAATGATAATAAAGATGCTTAATCAAGATGAAATATCACAAAAAATAACATAACGTATTTGTATTATTCTAAATTTTCATTCACTACCCATAGATCTTGCACAAAAAGTAAAACTAATCAGGCCGACATTATTAGTGGGTCGCTTGCTTATATGACATGAATACGGTATGAGGTTGAACAAGGACTAATTATTTGCCCTATTGCAACCTAAGATAAAAGAGTCAAATTTTGGGCCTTTTTGTAACAAAAAGCAAAGTGCAATTGATGTTTTTGGACAGTACCATCTAATATCTTTCAGATGATGATGTTGTATGGGGATATTGATCTGAGCTGTTGGCTCTTTTTAATGCTGAAGTGAAGCAGTGTTATCACCAATATCAAATTTTGCTATGGGTCCATGTAAAAATAGTAATAGTAAGATAGTTCCTCACGAAACTTTTTATGAAACACGTTGTCAATTTATGATCAGATAATAGGCAATGCAAAGTCAACACCTATGCCTTCTCTTCCAATTAAGCTTGCTAGCATTTTTGACATTTTCAACTTCTCAGCTTCCTGTTCCAAGAAATGGGAGTTCTTAAAAGAAATATTTGTATAAGCTATTTCTCTGTCGGGGGAGAGTGAAGGGGGAGAGTGATGGGGGGGGGAGTGATGGAGAGAGTGATGGGGGGAGTGATGGGGGAGAGTTATGGGGGGAGAGTGATGGGGGAAAAGTGATGGGGGTGGAATGGGGGGTATTATTTTGACTGGTCGGAGTGATACCTTATTAGTTATGTGCTACCATCAGGTAACTACACAAGATTGACACCATACCAGGTGTTGTTGCATCGCGCGGTCATTCGAAGTAATGATCCGATGTATCAGTTTCAATTTAACTCACTTTCTAAGATTTAGACACCTCTTTCATTTGAAATTTGACATAAAAATGAGATTTTTTTTATGGTTTATGTTAGTTGCATCAATATGTAAAATGATTGAGCCTTTTCATTCCTGCTTCCCCTCCCCTCTTCCCCTCGCCCTCTTCCCCCTCGCCCTCTTCCCCTCCCCTCCCACTCCCACCCCCATTTGTAATTTACAATTTATTGAAAGATTTTATTTTGCTGATAAGGATATGAAATAGGGTGGTAGTGATGTTTTCTTAATATCATCAAGTTTTTGTGTTTAATGGAAAGTATTGTACTTTTGTAAGAGTGCAGGATATTTTGGTATTCTCATGATATTACCAGAAATGCTAACAAAGGTTTGAGAAAAATAAAAAATGAAATTTTAGATTGCAAGAGAAAAACACATTCGTATCTTTGTCCATGGTGTGTAGAGAATGTCATTCGACCCTAGATTTCAAGACAATTTTGGATAAAATGACTGCGGCATTCCATATGCGGACTAACAGCCATACCTTGAGGAAGAAAAATTTGAGTTGCTCTTTTGATTGTTAGTTTATATTTTAATTTCTTATCACATGAAATAAGAATTGAGTCGAAGTTTGTTTCTCCTTTAAGATCCTGACAAAAGAAAAGCAAGTAAAACTACTTGGCAAATAAAACTGCACCACACGAGACATAAGTACCAAAGTAATTAGAGAAACGTATTAAAAGGAAAGATTGCATAGTAAGATGTATGCCTATAGAAGGCAAAAAAGGATAAGGTGTTTGTCACGTGGTATGCAGTCAGTGAAGATTTTATTTTCAAAATGTAGCTAATTACAGTGGCGTAGGAACAGGGGTGAGGGGTGGGTGGGATGGGGAATGGTACTAAGGGCAAATACCATTCCCCGATAACAAAGGTCTAACGAATTGACTTTAAAGATTCAGATTCAGGAAGTTCTTCATTTTCGTGATATTGTCTTTATTTTCGGGAACTTTCCATCAATTTTTAGGAAATTTTCTTCATTTTCAGGAAATTTGTTTCAATTTTCGTTAAAATTGCATAAATTTCGTGAAATGCCTTTTATTTACGGGAAATTTTCTTCAATTTTCAAGTTATTATCTTCTTCATTTTCGTGAAATTTGCATCAATTTTTCTGAGATAATTTCAATTTTCGTGAAATTGTCTTTATTTTCGGAATTTTTTTGAAACATTTTCTTCATTTTCGTCATGAGAGTATAAACTGGTTTTCTTAGAGAAGAAAATCTATAGAATGATAAAGTAAAATTGCACAAAACTTTTCACTTATTTCATTATAGAATTGTATTAACAATTTTTTCTCTCCTGATTTTTCTTGATAGAAACTGGAGTTATTGCCGTATTCTAGCTCAACTTGCAGTGCCTTGTCGTGGACATCAGTTAAGAGATAATGGCCACATCAAAACATGGCCATAGAAGCGAAGAGTGAGGATGAAGAGGAGGAGGATTTCAACAGCGGAAGAAGTAGATAAAGAAGAAGTTTAGGTCATCGAAACAGTTTTGATCTCATTACCCTCATATGCAATATGTGGCGATGAGATGGTCACTTTGAGGTCTGGGCATAGAATAGGCCCTGCAAGAGCTAGTAGACCACCCACTTGATATTCAGATATAAGGAGGGCTGTTGGGGCTCATATGGTGGTCTGGTCATGTATGATGACACCATACTTGAAGTTAGGGGTCCAGAGTTGCTTACACGGGGTTAATGGTGGTAATTTTTCGGTATGTATATGTGTGCGTATGTGTAAGATTTTGTTGTGCAATCTAGAACTAAAATCCGACTGGAGAACTTGGGCCTCCAAAGTTTGTGGGTCAAATGTCAAATGGAAAAGGCAAACAAAATAAAGCTGTATTTTTATAGGAAAGACAATTTATCTTGAAAGTAATACAGGTAAGTAAGATATAACATTCCCCCAATATGAAAATATTGTTGAGGTTAAAAGGTCAAACGTCTGCAGTCAAATAGTACAAAAATGACTAAAAGCTGTATTTCTTGCAGAAAACATTTTTGAAAAGGGATATAGGTAGTAGAATATAATTTTCTTCAAAACTTTGAAGGTTAGAGGTCAAACGATCAAAATTATTGCTAAGTGCTGCATTTTTTACACAAAACCTATGTGAAATATTTTTAAAAAAGGATTTTTTTGTGGTCAAGGGCCAATTTTGTTGTGGTCAAGGGTCCAATATGTGTTTTAAAGGGGTAATTTTGTGGCATTAAGTAAGTGTGAGGCACATAGCAAAATGGAATTGCACCATGAAAGTTTCTCTTTGAAGTTGTGTCTCGCAGATTTTGTGTTAAAATAGTCAAAGGTCACAGACTTAGCGACCTTTTTTGCTAATTTTGCCTGTAATATTAAAATAGACACCATTATTGTGTTGTGTTTGGTATCATAGGCGCAGATCACGGGGTCAAGGGGCTCAGATTAAATGCTAGGAGGGGGGGGGAGAAAGTATCGTTTTTCCCCCTCAAAAATATGAGTAGCCCCTTACATGAAAATTTGAAATAATGAAATTCAAAGCATCCGTTTATATTCAAACCAAAATCGGGTGTTTTTGCTTCAATTTTCTTGATTTTCGTGAAATTTGTTTCAAATTCCGTAGATTTTCCTTCATTTTCGGAAAATTTGCTTCAATTTGTGTTTATTTATCATTACTTTTTGCAGAATTTATTTCCTTTTATTAAATTTGCCTCAATTCTGGTGCAATTTCTTTTATTTTCGTGAAATTTGCTTCAAATTTTGCGCAATTCTCTTCCGCATTAACGGGAAATTTCTTCAACTAACGAGAAGTTGTCTATAATTTTTATGAAATTTGCTTCAATTGTTTTGCTTTCATTTTCTGGAAATATTCTTCAATTTTCGAGAAATTTATATTTTCTGGAAATTTCTTTCTTAAAAAAATTTAGATATCCTTCATGTTCGTGAAATTTGCTTCTTTTTGTGGATTTTGCTTCAACTTTTATATAATCATTTCCTTTTATTTTTGGGATGTTTTGATGAATACTAAGGGAAAATATTACATAGCTATATAATATATAATAATGATATCTTTGCCAGAACAATCGTAAACACAACTTCTTTTAGGGTTACATAGTGCGGGGTAAGAAGGGGGTTACTCACACATTAATGAAGATTATGAAGAGGGGGAAATTCAATCGTTGTCATAATAACAAAGTTTAGAGGTCAAATTGTAATTGTCGAATACAAAATTTAAATTAGTATTGCGTGGTTTTAATTTGAACCATGGGTACAGTGTAGGTCTAGAGGTGATGAGATCGGCATTTCTATTGGCATTTTCTTGTTTGTATATTGAATAATTTCCAGGTTAGCCAGATAGAGTTGCATTCCGTACTTGAAATTCGTGTCACCGATATTTAAAAAAACATAATTCTGCAATGATAGACGTCTTCTTAATGTTCTTATTCCTGTGAGGAGATGGGAGATACTAGAAGATATTTAGATTTTAATTCTTTTTTTAAACACTGCCCTATGCATGCCGAGAGAGAGAGCAAACTTCTAAACTATGACACATTCTGTCAAAAATTTAATATATTGTATTAAAATGTATCATCCATTTTTAATGATAATAAATGCTGGAATATTATCAGATGGAGAGCAATTGTTCATCGTAAATAGGCTAACTGAATAATATTTGAAAAATTGCTATCAGCTACCTTAAAACAATTAAGTAATTACTTTTCCAGGAAATACAAATTTGCACAGAATTTCCTCTATGAAATTTTAAAATGAATTACATCATGGTGTACAAGAAATTTTAAATGCAAAAGTGTAACTCAATGTATTTGCGTGTGTATTTTCATGTGTGTACTTGTAAGCATCTTAAGTAAGGTGAATACAGAAGCAGTATGATCTGTAGAATAATCTTAATCTTTATTAATTAAGTCCAATGCGACTGGCATCATTCATCACAAATATGCTGGTCTCTATGTGCCTCAGGTGTGATCGTTTTAAGTTTATTATTATAATTTAAATGTGGTTAGATTCATCTTACCATCAGGAAAACCATTGTAAAGAGATCTACAAACAAAGTACACATCAATTTGGTTGCTAACTGCTGTATTTCCACATGACTATTATCATACAAATATCCTGCTGTTGAAAGAAAACACCTGTTATACAACAATGGGCTCTTTTAATTAATAGAGCTTCAACTACCTGACCCACACATACAGGGTGTTATACAAATGAGGCCCCTTGTGTGGCTATTAATTAGCACATATTTCCGGTGTAAAAGTAAAAATTTCCCCTAGGAAATTAGTCCCCCAGACAATTAAGCCGTAGCAATCCAGTAAATTTGACCCCCCCTCCCCTTCCTCATAGTAAAAACGGTCTGCTAGGAAATTTGGGCCCTGACCTTTCCTTTCTAAGAAATTTGGAGACAACAAATTTTCCCTCTTTTGCAAGAAAAAGCCTTTCTTTTTCCTTCACACTAAATCTCACTGCCATTTTGCGTAAAGCACGCATTTTTTCTTTAGTGTATTAGCTTATCACTTCTTATCACTTTTTGCTTATCACTTTAGCACACAAAATTAATTAAAGGAATCGTACAGACACACCAGTAAATTACTTAGTAAAATCAGTTGATTGATAAAGTATATCTGCTCACCAGACGGGGTGTACCGGTACAGCCCTTCACATGGATGTATTGATACATCCATCGATAATCGGAATATTTGACTTTAAACTATTTAAATTATTGACAAAGCAATCTGTTTACCAGACGGGATGTACCGGTACATCCCTCGTTAATCGAAATATTTCACTTGAAACCATCCCAATTGATAAAGTATATCTGCTCACCAGACGGGGTGTACCGGTACAGCCCTTCACATGGGATGTATTGATACATCCATCGTTAATCGGAATATTTGACTTTAAACTACCTAAATTATTGACAAAGCAATCTGTTTACCAGACGGGATGTACTGGTACATCCCTCGTTAATCGAAATATTTCACTTGAAACCATCCAAATTGATAAAGTATATCTGCTCACCAGACGGGGTGTACCGGTACAGCCCTTCACATGGGATGTATTGATACATCCATCGTTAATCGGAATATTTGACTTTAAACTATCCAAATTATTGACAAAGCAATCTGTTTACCAGACGGGATGTACTGGTACATCCCTCGTTAATCGAAATATTTCACTTGAAACCATCCAAATTATTGACAAAGCAATCTGCTCACCAGACGGGATGTACCGGTACATCCCTTCACATGGAATGTATTAATACATCCATCGTAAATCGAACTAATTCACTTTATACCATCAACCACAAAGCAATCTGCTTATCAAACGGTATGTACTGGTACATCCCTTCACATGGGATGTATTGATACATCCATCGTTAATCAAAATATTTCAGTTCAAACCATCCTAATTGACAAAGCAATCTGCTCACCAGACGGGATGTACCGGTACATTCCTTTACATGGGATGTATTGATACATCCATCGTAAATCAAAATATTCAACATTAAACCATCTAAATTGACAAAACAATAAACCCATGAGGACAGGTTGTACTGGTACATCCCTTTCCCCTGTGCACTCGTATTAGGTTATCCAAGACTCTGAACTAATACAGATTTTATACATAGCAAAAACGCAGTTTTGAACAAAACCTTAACTAACTCAATAATTTTACATGAAAAAATATAATTCTAAATAAAACGTGAAATTTTCATGTAAAAAGACGATTTACGGGTAACTATTAAAAACAATTGGTGAAATTCGAAATTTAAACATGGTACAAAATACAAAATATTTAAAGTGCGTTTTTGCACATGAAAAAAAAATGGAATAGCCCCAGAATTCCTGATTTCCTAAATTTTGAAAATGTTTCCTAAAGCCTTACATCACAGCCTCAATTCTTCATTTTTATTATTTTTATTTAAGCAGAATACGTTTTTGTGATTTATGCGATTAATCGGTGCCATCTTCAGATATTGCTACAATATAGCGTAGTGAACAAAGTGTGATTTACCCTCGTACTGTCGTAGCAAGTTTGGAAGAAAAAAATTCAGTTATAGTAAGAACACATTCATTAATGTAAACATTTATGAATAAAGACAATTTTCCGAAACAATCTGCATTGTAATTGTAATTTAGTTATTTCCAACAAAACTTCGGAATACATGAAATAAGGCTGCTTGATACATTTTGTTTATTATAATACATAGTATAGTATATTAGGGCTTTAGAAAAAAGTATTGGATATTTCTGCGAATCTAGGGATCATCTTTTGGCAGTTCAGCAGGCTAGATGTAGTGTAACAGAGGTTGACTTTGTTTGAGTGTCATACAATCCATTTTCATTATATTCTGCATTAACATAAAACGTATAATATCACATGCAGGGTATATAAGATTTCTACGTATCTTGAAAAGTGATATCTTCATATAAACAAAATGTATATCTTGATTTAGTAAAAAAAAAAATGATTGCCAGTTGTCCCACATGTCATTTTGCTCTGTGGATATCATTGTGATATTTTGTTCGTCAGGTGTTTCAAGCCTGCACTGATAACAGCTTTGAACTGTTTCTTTTTTGCTAAGAACGAGTAATTATGATAGAAAGAAATTTTGTCACTGAAATATTGCCCCTAGTTTGTGCAATCTGTATAATCAGATAATGTGAATTTTCCATTTGGGTTCATTTGAAATCAATCAATCAATTAATAGATTCAGAAATGGGAATGATTTTCAACAAGTTAAATGACAGCGCGACACGCCGGCATTTTGCTGATTAAATGATTAAAGTTCTTTTGTTTTTGAATTTGTAAAAGGATTTCCAAACCACATGTAACAAAAACAGTATGATGTTTTATGCACTTATGTATATAGGCGGATTTGCCCACCAAGTCACGAAATGAAAGTTGCCTACCAAAAGAGGGGAGCGACAAAATCTTACTCAGATCACAATCAAATGATATGAATATGTGGAAAAGTTTGAAGAATGCCCTTGTTACACTCCAAACCGTTATTTGCAAATATCAGTATATAGATATTTTTGTAACTGGCTGTAAAATTTCTAATTTTACGGAAACATTCGGTAGCATAAGATTACTTGCTTTTATACGGATTGTCTATATCTGCCTATCGAGTTAGCATCATTCCTCACCCATATACGATAAACAAATTGTTTAAGACGACCAGCCCCTGCTCCGGGCTACAATATTATCTCATCGTGTATTCTAACGAGTTTTGAGGCTATCCTCTGGTTAGACAAATATCATATCCGGTGTTCATAGAATCTTAAAAAAAAAAAAAAAAAAAAAAAAAAAAAACATCTTGTCGCTGAGAGGCAAATTTGAGGATTATATGAAATATAAGAACTTGAAGGAGAAGAAGAAGAAGGAGGATAAGGTTGAGACACGAAGTGACTACATGGATATTGAAGCTTTTGACATTTATGTTGCCCTCGTTAATTAGACTGGATGTGTGGTTATATTTCTTGCGGAAGCCGTCGCACCTGGATAGGTGACTACAGACAGCTATTCAGAATATTTGATTACATACCTGTGAGGGGCAAAAATTAGAAAGAAATATATTTTGGTCTTCCTCTTTTCCTGCTTCCCTTCAGGCCCACGCAATGCGATTTTCGCATAATAATCATTTTCTCTCCTTAGCACATGCCTAACCCATCTCCATCTTCTTGTATAAATTGTCTTGCTAATTGGTATTGTCTGTGTTCTTCATATAATTCATCATTGCTGATTTTCATTGGCAATCTTATTTTCATGATTTTTCTTAGGCAGTTCCTTTGATATATGTCCAGTTTATTTTCGTCTGATTTGTTGAACTTCCAGATTTCAGAGCCATAAAGTAACATTGATATAACATTGGTGTGAAACATTCTAAGTTTGTTTTTTTCTTGCAAAAAAAAAAAAAAAAAAAAGGAAAAAAAAAAGGGTGTAGCATGACTATAGGTTAATTGATAAGAAGTAAACTCGATATGTTTGTATTATTCTATTTTCATACTCTCACTTATTTTTGTATATACAATTCCCAACTATAATTAATATGTTTACTTCAATCAATTACGGATATATACATCTTGAGAAAATAATTAAAGTCAATCTTGCCAATGCATTTTATTCACAGTCTAAGATTTTATGTTTGATCAAGGTAGCTCACTCTCTGTTCTTAACCAATCCGATTCGTACCCCCGATCGAGAGAACAGTTTGGATCGGGGAATCCTTTAGAGAAGTATCCCACAATGCATCTATCCAAATTCAAAGTTGGTATAGGAATAACATAAGAATCAGACATATTTCGATCGCGGGGAACTTAACCACTGTAAAGGGTTCAAATTTTTCTTCACGATTTGAAGTATTGGCAAATATCTTTTCACTGTACGCTTTTAAAATTCACAGTGCGGTTTTCGAGAAATTTAAAGAAAAGTGAAGAAATATTATTATGTGTTACCGTTAGGCAGTCGCGCTTTAACAAGGTTTTCTGAAATTATGAAAAATAACTTGGGAAATTGTAAGAATTATTTAACAATAACTGCGTGATAGTAACGAAGTTGTTTTACTTTCGCGAAATTGAACATGAACAAAGCAAACTTTGTTACAAACCTTCAATGAAACGACCGATAAGCGTCTATGACTGAAACTTCACATCACTGGAAGCTCAGTGCGCATGCTTGAGTCTCCCGATCGGGGGACTTATTGAGTCCACCGATCGGCGGTACGAAGCGAACTGTTAACACTATATATATTATCAAAAGATGTTTAAAATACACTTTTACTTATGTTCTGATGTTGCTAGCATAGGGAAATATGAATGATAAAATAATGATCATTTAATAGATAACTTTTCAGAAACTAAGACCTAGTAATGTGTTTCTTTTCCCGGTCATATTATTATTTCATCACCCAACATATACATATATGTGAGTATGAAATATTGTAGTCACTGCTGTATAAGCAAATAACTGCCTATATCCCTCCTACACTACATGGCCACTCCCCTTGTATTAAGGGGACTGGTGGAGCTCACAGAGATGACCTCATTTTAGGGGTCATAAGTTTTTGGAACGGGACGAAATTTGGTAATTTTTGAGTCTGTCCATGGGTTTGCGTATGTGTTTGTGGTTTGGGATATTCATTTGAATACACACCCGTGATTCGGGGATACCGCGCGAATCGGGGATATCCCCAGTTCGGAAATTGAAGAGAAATGAAAGGATTAGTTGAGTGGTCAAGCATGATTATCTTATATGAAAGAGGACTTCAAAAGAAACAAAATGGTGAAGAAAGCAGTAAAAAATCTTATTCCGTTGAATATTTAAGTTTAAAGTTTGATATCATTTGTGTATAGAAACGACTGAAATTAGACTAGTTGTGATGTCAGAGCCTCAGATTCCTCAAAGTCTTTATGTATTCTGTCATATTTTTGTCCTACGATTTTTGTGGCGTAAAAACTATGGAATATGTCAAAAAAAGTAGTAAAACTGAAAGGGTATTTATAATATACCACCTGAAGAAAGAGGAAAAATAGTGAAAAAATAAATGAACTTTCTTTAAAATACATTAAGATTTTATGGAATCTGAAGCTGTGACATAACAAATAGTCTGATTTCAGTCGTTTCAGAAATAATACCAAACTTTAAACTTGAATATCGCCTAACAGAATAAAAAAATACTGATTTTTTCACCATTTTGTATCTTTGATGTCCTTTTCATATAAAATGGATATGCTTGACCACTGAACTCGTCCTTTAAAAGTATTTTAGGTCAAAACGTCAAGGTCATGGGTCAAGGTCATGGGTCAAAGGTCAAATAAGTGCTTTTTATGCAACATTTTACGCCATTTTAAACTCAAAAATTACAAGACCTAAACCAACCCTACGTTGTACCATGATACCTTGGTACATGAGCTTGTGTCCAGTTGACTCTAGGTAAAAGGTCAAAGGTCACAGAGCTATTGGCCACTACCTTTTCCCATATAGTTATGGACTGGTAAGTGTGACGTGAGCATGAATGGTGTCATACAGTAGATAGGGTACGATAAATGTGAACAATTTCAGATGTTGTTTCAGTGATTGGGGTCAAGGGTCAGAGGTCAGAAGTCAAATATGTGATTTTAAGGGTAATTATAAACTAGTTTGTACATTTCTGTGCCACTTTAGAATCCGAAAATGCAAGACTTTTACCAATCCTATGTTTGCATCATGATACTGCAGTACTGTCGTACATGAACTTGTGTCCCGTTAACTCTGGGGTAAAAAGGTCAAAGGCCACTGGTCAAATGAAACAACTTTTGGTGATAGCTGTATCTTTTGAAGTAATTACTTGGTATTATTACAAATTGCATAGGTGGGTAGGGAAAAGGTCGAAGGTAAAATGAGTTTCTTATGCAAAATTTTGCGCCATTTTAAACTCGAAAAGTACAAGACCTATACCAACGCTATGTTGTACCATGATACCTTGGTACATTAATTTGTTTCCCGTAGACTCTGGGTCAAAAGGTCAAAGGTCACAGAGCTATTGACCACTTGACCATTTCCCCCTATTTATGGAATGGTAAGTGATCAAATATGTGATTTTAGGTGGTAATTATGTACTAGTTTGTGTCACTTTAAATTCCGAAAGTGTAAGATCTATCTATACCAATCCTAGTTTGTATCACATGGTACATGAACTTGTGGCCCGTAAACTCTGGGGTCAGAGCTTCAAAGGTCGGAGGTCACAAAGCTAGTGACCGCTTTTGACCATTTCCCCCTATAGTTATTATTAGCTGTTACCCCTATTATGCTGTAAGCTTAAGGCGATGAGATCAGCAACTCCATGGATTGCTTTCTTGTTTCTTTAGTAAAGTAGGATTGTTGATATAGCAGTTTGTATGCCATGTTGACATCTGTTTATATTGAGAGCGGCAGACGACCAAAAGATGTCGGTTACTGGAAAATCAAATACCACAGAGTAAAAGGTTGAATTCAGGTCAGGAAGCTCACATATATCCCAATTGCGAAGTCGCTATTGAGTGACTCCATACAAACGTATTCATAAATACTGGAAACTGTATTGAGAGTGGGTTATGAATATTAAAGGAATACTCCTGTGGATTTTCATATATGAAAGAAACAATTTGGTGTAAAAATCATGTTGATATCTGTTTGCGTTCAGTGTTTATTGCATTTCAAAGTTCGAGTATGGGGAAAAGTGACTTCACAGTATCAGTGTGATGTCACAAAGGTATATCTAAGACAATTTGTGTGTTTTTCTTTAAAAATTAATTGCCTCTTCCTAAATTACTGGAGCACTTTTTGTGTATTTATTGAGACGGGGTATAACATACACTTTATAAGAACGCACTTTGCCCATTTGCTCATTAACTTTGTGCTCTAAGTAAAAGAAAACAATAGTTTTAGCTTTATAGAAATACATAAGAATTGTCTCGGATCTGCCTTAATGACATCACACTTTACGCTGTGAGGTCACTATTAAACACACTCGCGCAATCTTTGAAATGCAATAACTCCTAAACGGAAAGAGATATAAACATGATATTAAAACCAAATTGTTTGTGTAATAGTCCTCTGTCATGTATAGGAAAAGGAAAATCAACGAGGATATTCCTTAATGTCCAAAATACATCGATTACTGGAAAGTCAAATACCACAATCAGAGTAAAAAGTTGAATTCACGGTCAAGGTTGCTCACAGACTGACAGATATCCCATTTACGATCATGACAAGCAGACAAGATGAGTCGGAATTATGTGACTACAGTCTGACAGTACAAAAGTATTAATAATGATACTACTGGAAAGTGCATAGAGAGTGGGTAATGAATAAACACTAGATGATATCGGTTATTAGAAAGTCAAATACCACAATCAGGATAAACACACGTTGAATTCAGGTCAGGGAAGCACACATATATATCCAATTTGGATAACATCAAGACAAGTCGCCTATTTATTGATAATTTCTGTATATATTGGGACCTTGAATACAATTCAACGTTTCACTGCCCCCTCCCATCGGTAGATAGAATTACTGAGCCCAAAACATTAAAAGAGGCGCTTCTTTTTGAAAAGGAGCTTTATTTTAAAAGTGGCACTTTATTTTGAAAGGGGCATTTCATTTTGAAAGGGCACTTCATATTTAAAGGGGAAATTTCAAAATATTAAAAAAAGTGTGCGCACTTTTCACCAGTTCTAATTATAAGGGCCGCTTTGATTAGTTTGGGGGAAATGGGGGTCACGTTCCCCTTCCCTCCCCCTCCCCGGGTCCTTCATCTATGTGTGACAAGCAATTGTCTTGGGACACTGTTCTCTCTTTAGATAAATCTGGCAACAAAACTTGTCACATGTCCTGCATTAAAGATTGTAAGAGGGAAAGCACCATACAATCTCTAATCGTTGTAAACAAGTGTACCAGCAGCTTATTTTGTATCTCTTTATTGCGTGGTTGAATGGAATTCAGAAGCAAAAAAAAAAAAAAAACTCAATTAAAATGATTAGCAATTAAACTATTCAAATATGTTCAGTAAATGATGGTAGGAATTCATTTCGTTTCACCGCTTTGAAGGTATACAGCATTACATGTCGTGTTCAGAATATGACATGTGTATACGTCACTCTAAAACGATGCAGACATTATTATTGTTTTCCATTTTCTAAATTTCCGAGCGATTGGTATATTGGCTATATATCTTCCTTCCTAATGAGTGCAATGGATTACCATGTGTAATACTTTCGTTTTGATTTAACGAATCACGTTTGCACCACTCGGCAGTTATTCACGTGTTTTACCTTTCGAAAGAGATTGATATGCAAATTTTCTTTTCTTTTTAATACGGAATAAACTACTACATGTGAGCTAATAATTGTTTTAAAAAAAAGGTATTTTCAAGTGTTCATTTATATGATAATTTGTTTTAGCTGTGGTTGAATTTACTTGTGGAATAAATAATTGCATTATATTTGATTGATTCGTCTAAAAACGGGACAAGATAACGAGTGCGAAATGAAAAACCATGTAACTAGCATGTAAGTAAGCAAATATTTAATTTAATCCAATCATTGAGTTGCAAAATTGGCGGGCGCGTGGCAGGGGCCCATGACACGCAGATCAGTGTCTGGTGCTTAAAGGTATATGGACAGGTAGAGCTTTTGCCATACAGTCACTCCCGAAACTCGAGTTAGTGAGGCATTTGACGTCATACTCTTCGAGACAAGTCCGCCCACCCGATCATTTTGACGACTTATAATTTCCTTTTGGAATAGGTACCTGCAACTTCAGCGGGGCCATAATGAAATTCGTTACAAGCAGGGCTGTTTTTGAAGGTGCCCTGGGTTTGTTATTGTGTTAATCTTGGAAAAATATCATCTTTTAGATATATTTTTTGTCTGTTATTGGATAATTTCCTAAAGAGAGTAAATTGATTTTTTTTTGTGTCTGTTATTGGATAATTTCCTAAAGAGAGTAAATTGATTTTTATAAATTTGAAAAATATGTTAAAACTTGCCGTGCTCTTGACTGGTTCGACCTAAGACGGATTCATTTTCAATTTGTCGTTTAGCAGTAACGTTAGATCTTAAAGGTATTTATTTATTCATATTTTTTTCAGGCCATGCATAATTCAGATTTGTTGATTTATTATTTTTGAGTTTAGGCCTAATTCCATAATTTATTTCGGGGATCACTCTCATATCCTTCAATTAATTTACATAATAAATTCATCCAGATCATGGATCATAAATTTCACGTAAAATTCTGAGTTCATCATAGTCATATAACCTATCCTTTTCACTAAGTGTAGGATAGGCGCATATGTTAGGCTAGCTAAGCTTGCAATACTCGAAATGACCCCACGTGGGTATGTGTAGTCTATTATTTGCATATCAATCTGGGTGGTGTTGTTGTCAGGTGATATTTATTCACCAATAGCAGTAGCGCATTTGCCGTAATTACACTGGCCTAGAAATAAGCCTATATTTGCCGTTCTCCTGACTGGTTTGGCAGCCTGGTTTTACGATTAAATTGTACTCGAATGATATGTAAAAGGAAATTCTACATCACATAGTCAAACATTATTCTGTTGCGACAGTGATTGCATGGGGAGAAATTCATAATGTAAATTTTCCAGTTTTGTAATGTTCTTTTTGTCTGTAAATTTCATCCTTTTTCAATCAATCATGTCAATGATAAGTTTAAAACACCAAAGAACATAATAATTAAGCCTTTAACTAAAAGTTTTGCAAAAATAACCATCATTTATACATTCCTTGACCATAATATCATCGTCGGCAAATGACACGTTTAAACTCATTATATATTCATAAATCCAGTGGACGTGAATACGTACAGAAGAAAAGGAAACGACTTTTCAGAGTGTGGGGATTGACTGCATAAATATGTTCCTTTTAATATTCTGAACATTTCATTAACATAATTCTATCAAAAATTTCCACTCGTTTCTGAGATATTCACGAAAAAGTGAAAATTAAGCCCAGAAGCGGCTAGACTTTCACTATTAAAAAAGGCGTGTGGCGTAAGAATGAGGACACAGCGAGGCCTACAATGCATAACTTGCACTGTGTCACATGACCTAGGCTACTTCACAACATCAGTTTGATTGCATCAGACATCAGAATATCGCTTAATTAGCGATGTTATTTTGTGACAATTTCTTGTGGATAAAGAGGAAACATAGTTCCGACCCATTAGTTCTTTTTTGATTGGCGAACTCCACTTGTTACCTTAAAATGTAAATATTACTGTAAGGTACACTGTTACGTTCACATAACGTTAGAATTGTACTGTCCTACCCTTACGTCACGAAAAAACCCATCCGTTATGACTGTATGAGCATACGTTTGGAGACCTAAAAATAAGCCGGATTTTTTTTCACATTATGGAATCGGTTTTGTAAGAAAGTGTTTGTGGTAAGTGTGTATGAAGGGCATTTGTATCAATTTATGCAAAGTGCTTGTGTAATTTTTTGAGGTGGCCTTGACGTTTACCTCTGAATAATATTAACACCCCCATCTCCCCAAAGTGAAACATACAAGTTCGGATGTGCTCAGAGGTGGATCTAGGAATGTAAGAAGCTTCCGAAAAGTGTGTGTGTGTGTGTGGAGGGGGAAATGACCTCTTGGGGGAACTTCCAAGTCATATGTCCCCATCCTAATCTGCAGATAGAATAAGTGAGCCAAAAACAACAAAGTAAAGGGGCACTTCATTTTTCAGAAAGGTGCCCTTTTTCAATAAGGACACATTCCTCCCGTACATGGGACTGACAAAAGTCGCCAGTTTCCTACTATTGGGTCAGTAATTGAGGGGCACATTTCATTTTCAAAAGGGGCACTTTTGCCATTTTTCGTAAAAGTGTGGGAGGTGCCTTCCGGTTTCTATACCTATGGATGAAGCCAGCACGTTTTTTTTATTGTGGGAGGAGAAGTGAGGGGTCGTTGAACGAAAATGGCTTATGAAGTATAATGTTTTCCAAGTAGCAGTCTTAAAACTGTTCGGAGGTTAAATTTTACTGAAGAGCACATTAAAACTTGTCATGGTCTCCAAATCTGAACTTTTTTTTCAAAATTGATGGACCTTGTTACCATTTGGGTAGCCGTTGGAAGTCGAACAACCCGGTCTTCAGGCTACACCTATGGTGCTGGTAAGGGCATGAAGGGTGGGAAAAATTAACCAATTTGTTCTGCATCTATCAGCCAATCATTGGGCAGCAGGAAATTGAGATGTATTTTTGTTTTACTTTCTGGGACCGAAGAGTAGCGGTATAGCCTTCAAAGTGTGTGTGTGTGTTTGAGGGCTTGGGAAGGAGAAGGGGGCGGTCCAATGGATGATGATAATGTTTTATTTGATAAAGTTATTGCTGAAAAAGTGGGATCCCCTATGGTCTCTTCTATACTTTAAAGAAAATTTCCCGAAAATGATATTTTCTGAAAATGAAGGAAATTTTCCGAAAATGAAGGAAATTTCTCTTTTACTGCCGAAGAGAAATATACCACATTTCGATGCAATAATTTAGTCTGCCTACAAAACTTATTCTTCGCTGAAACTTATTCAATTATTATATTCTTTTTCATTTTGTTTCAGATTCCTCGGCAATATGCACTCTCCTCTCAAGCCACCTTTGACATTGTTGCTACCGCTTCTGTTATTAGTCTCCCGCGCCAGGCTTTCCCGTCACAGCGTCTTCCGCATCGGAACGAGGAGCTGTTTTGGGACCAAATGAAACATGATAACAGTATTTTGCCAGATGGGGCTGAGATGACGGCTTTCGTTAACCCTCCTGAAACTAAAAGGTAAGAACTATGGGTTTGTGAAAGTAAATGGTTGTATGGCAACGGGAAACAGTAAATATGGGTCACGTGCCTGGATTACTGGATCACGGGGAGAGGGGTGGAAGGGGACTAAAACATCCGTTATTCAAAGTATAGGAAGGTTTTTCTCAATATATCTCAGGCCAGAGCTGTAAATTATGCTTTGAAAAATATAATGTTTTACTTCTTGCCCCTGTGTAATGGAGAACTTCGTGCCCTCGTATGAGGTGAAGAGCTGGGACGACACCCCCTTTTTCCTTGGTGATAGCGCCCTTACGTTGAACCATGAAGCACAATGATGGGCGTAGTAAAACCTTCCCAGAAGAAAAAAAAAAAGAAAGAAGCTCATCAAGAATATTCTGCGCATGATCATGCCCGACCAATCGATCTGGCCAGCTACATTAAAAACCTTTGTGATCAAACAATTAGTAAGAAAGCTCAGATACAGTATACCATCTGACCATAGAAATATGGGTGTACCAAAAAGTAATAATTATTAATGACAAAGCATTCACAATCTTGCAACATTCAGTTGACTGCGAAAAATTAACCTCTCCCAAACAACCATATCGTGATGTCGTCATCACTTCTGTTATCACAGTAACAGGTGCAATTGCCGCAACCCCACCCCATCTCCCGCCCGACCAGATATATAGGAAGATTTTATTCCGAAGCAAAAGAAATTCTGATTTTGGAAGAATATGAAATTTAACGACCATAGGTTTGAAAAATAGGGAGGGGCGCGGATCATGGTTCAGCCTGTGAAAATTTTCAATTTATTCGTACAAATTAAATTCTTTCCCTCTACCGGAAAAAAAAGGCTAGCTACCCTACCTACGAGTAACAAAGCAAAATATATTTTAACTAAAGACATTTCTAAAACGGTCATTTTGTTCTGATGTTACAACAGACCTATAAACATATTATAGGAAAACGTCAGAAGACCTTATCTCTGGATATTTTGAGATGTTTTTCAGACAGATCCAATCCGGATCCAACCATAATTTCCAATTTCGTATATTCCGCAATGTGACATTTTACAATGTCACATGACTGTATTAACATATTGTTCACACTTATTTCAGCCTAAGTTTTTGACTATATATCGTTTTGGTGGTCAAAGAAAGTAAAAAGAAAAAGGGGTAAATTGGGAATCCATTTAAGATCCAGGTTCGATTGGTGGTGTTTGTTGCATACTAAGCTTCTCCATGGTAATAGTTTCCTGTTGAAAAATGTTGTGACATTTTACAAATGACTATAAAGATTAAAATTCAAATTTCAATTGTCTGCTATTTTAGCTTGTATATAACAGTATTACATATTGAGGTCATTTCCAGTGTATTGGACAATCCGAGACCGGTTACTTGTGTTTCAAATTATCGGATAGATTATCTTTAAAGGAATGTGCATCACGAATGCAGGGACTCTTTAAGGCCTCTCTATTGACTAAGGGCAATAGCGTAGCTAAAGAGGGGGTTCGGGAAATGGCATGCAGAAATTGAAGAAGAAAAAAATGGAAAAATGGATACAATATTTTTAAAAGCAAAATGCGTTTAAAATGGTGGTAAAATTGTTGGTGGCCTTTGTTTTGTAATTTGCGACCACGAAAAATGTTATTTTTTAGATGATTATTTGGTTTGAATGTAAAATCACAAGTAAAAGTGTACATCTTGATTCGAAGCGTTTAATGTGCAGGTTTGTAGTGTGTGTGTGTGTGGGGAGGGAGTGGGTAGGGGAGTCCTATCGCATTTGACCAATTGAAGCAAATAATTCGATTTACTTTTGAATTTCTAATGGCATTTAGCCACCAGACCACTGCCATCGTATTTTGTATTTATAACAAATTGTTTGGACGAATCTGCGTAACTTGCTGTAATAATCATGCATGGATGATTGAATTAAATTTGTGAGATGTGAGTACCTTTACATACTTTGCGCTATGCCTATATGGAAAGAACAAGCAACAATACAATTTAGGGAGTAATTATTGGATTTTGCAATTTGACCACCTTTGACCTAGTTTTAAGTACGGATCAAAATTTTTGGGGCATTCCTGCTATGCATCTACAAATAGGGTTCAAATTTAGAACAGAAATTTTTGGAAATTGTAATGTATGTGAAAAGTTCATTATCGTAAAGATAAGAATTGTGCATTACCAGGGGCTTATTTAGGAAAATCACAAGGATTATGATTATTATTGAATGTTGGAAATATAAAACATTTTCATGGGAATTTGGGGTGGGGTGGGGTGGGGTTCCAGCCCTGCAAACAAGGCGGAGCCAGGATAAAATATCAGGGGACCAAGCCAAAAAAAGTGTTTTATGAGTTGTTTTGTCTATGATTAATGGAACATATTGGGACAATGGTGCAGTCTTATAAGCAAGCAGCAGAGGAAACGTACACCCTCAAAGGATTTCACCTTCCCTATTGCATCGTTTTCTTTCGATTGGGAAATTATTAGGAAAACAAATTGAAGGAAAATTGGGCAAAATCATTGAAATTTTTAGTAAAATTTGGCATCATTTAACGATAATTGATGAAAATTTACCGAAGAATTGAAAAAAAAAATGCCCCCAAAATGAAAGAAATTGCACGAGAATCAAAGAAATTTCCTAAATATTGAAAGAGTTATCTTAAATATTGAAAGAATGTTCCAACAAATTGATGAAAATTTACCAAAAATCAGAAAGAAAAACTGCTCCAAAATGAAGGAAATTTTCCGAAAATTACACGAGAATGAAAAGTATCGTTCAAATATTGAAAGTAATTTCCCAAACACTGAATGCTTTTGTCGAAAATTTAAGTAATTAACCGAAAATAGAAAAAAATTGCCACAAAATAAAAAGTGCACGAGAATTAAGAAATTGCCTAATATTGAAAGAAATTTACCAAACATTTAAGATAATTCCCCGAAATTTATGAAAATTGGTCGGAAATTGAAGAAAAATTTCCAAACTTTAAAAGAAATTTCCAGAAAATTTACAAAAATCGAAGAAACAATTGCCCCAAAATAAAGTAGTTTTCCGCAAATGGCACGAGAATTAAGGAAATTTTCCAAAGATTGAAAGAGATTTCCATGAAATTTCTGGAAAATTGAAGGAAATTTACAAAAGGTGTTCTGCTTATTATTGGAGTAATGAAAATTGTTGGAAATATTTCGGAGAAGGGTTCCAACCCCAGAATCCCGTCTAGATCCGCCCTGATTATTCCCACAGACATTTAACAGTTTAAAGCTTGAAGTACCACTTCACCGAGGCTAGAGTATATTAGTGCCCTGTAATAACTCCAACTCTCCAGTGCTACCTGCTCATATAATATTGAATTTATTTTTACATCGAAAATTGCTGTCCTTTTTCCAGCTATATCAGTATATAGAGCTCGCGATTGGCGTCTCTTTTTCTCATTCAGAGAATTTAGTTCAGTTCAACCTCTCCTTTGGGATGTAGGAATTAGTTGAGATAATGAAAATGCTATTAGACTTAGTTCGGTGAATCCGAAAGAAGTGAATATACTTACAGCCATGAATAATAATGAGGACTCACAGTCATATGGTAAAAATAGGCAAAAATTCCAAATCTGTTGAACTTAAGACATGATTGCATGAAGCTATGAGCAGCTGTGTTTTTAACAGAGTCGTGGGAAATGATAGGGGAGGGGATGTGGCGGGAGAGGATTGTGACTTCCCAGTTGGGAGGTAAAATTACGGAAATATTGAAATATAGAATTGAAAAAAGAAAATCGTTAAATTTTAAATGAAATGTTAAATCTTTGAAGGCTACTGGAGATATCCAGATGAGAAGAATCGTCTGATTGCGATTGTTCTGCCTGTAACTAAGAAATTCTAACGGTCTTACCCTAACCCTTCCTATACGACCCCCAATGATCTAAACAAGTGAGGGGAGGGGTGGACTGGAATTCCTGAAAAGTATGGGACAGTGGTGTAACTATAGGGGTCCGTGGAGAATATCGAGCTCGGGCCAAATAACAAACATATTGCATTGTCATTGCTCGGGGCCCCCAAATCTCGATTTTGCTCGGGGCCCGTGGGGTGTACCCACCCTATTGTTTTGTGCCTGTGTGGGGGTGCCCCCTGGCGCTTCCAGCGCGATGATATAGAAACACAAGGGCAAATTAGAATGACATGATAAATGTTCACAAACAATTGTTTACTACATTTGGATACTACTTGCATTGACTATTGGAAATAATCATCACAGCATCTTCACAAGTAATACGATACGAATTCTATATGTAAAATAAATGAATTGTCTTCCCTGGGTTAAAAAAATGTTTTCAGCTCTCTTTCAAATGGTAATATGATTATATTGGCAAGCTTTTAGACGTGTTTTGCGGGGAATGCTTACGTCACTTCGTAAAATGAAAAGGAATTTAACTTTGTAACAAATTCTGAGTTTAGGCATATCCCTTTTTGCCACATTTGTTTTACTTACAAAGGCATTTTCAGTTTTTATACACCTACACTTTCCGAAAATTTCCGGTGATTGCGCAAATTAAATTCACGTTTCGTCAGCACTTTACAATTTGTATTAAAACTAAAAAGATTGCCATCTTTGTAATTTACATAATCATGAGAACTCCTCAAATCGTAACACCTCATTGTTTTCAGCATTTAAGGTAGGAATATTAGCTTTTTAGAAGACAAATCTAAAAGAAAGAAAAAAAAGAAGGATTTTTGGTTCCGATGCTAATAGCATAAGGAACCTATACAGTCATGCTGACATGTGTATGTGTGTGTGTATGCAGTCATGTGTATGTATGTTTATACAGTCATGCTGACATGTGTATGTGTGTGTGTGTGTATGCAGTCATGCGTATGTATGTTTATACAGTCATGTGTATGTGTGTGTGTATACAGTCATGTGTATGTATGTTTATACAGTCATGTGTATGTGTGTATATACAGTCATGTGTATGTGTGTATATACAGTCATGCTGACATGTGTATGTGTGTGTGCATACAGTCATGTGTATGTATGTTTATACAGTCATGCTGACATGTGTATGTGTATGTGTATACAGTCATGTGTATGTATGTTTATACAGTCATGTGTATGCATGTGTGTGCGCATACAGTCATGTGTATGTATGTTTATACAGTCATGCTGACATGTGTATGTGTTTGTATGTATGTGTATACAGTCATGTGTATACAGTCAGCTCACATGTGTATGTGTATACAGTCATGCTGACATGTGTATGTATGTATGTATGTATATATGTATGTATGTATGTGTGCGTGTAAGTATGTATGTATGGATACATGCATGTGTGTGTATGTATGTATGTATGTATGTATGTATGCATGCATACATACCTGCATTATGTATGGATATATGTATGTATACATGCATACGTGCATACATACCTGCATGCTTTATGTATGTGTCACCACGGTATCTCAAGAACGGCACAGTGGATTCATGTCATATATATGGTACACAGATAGCCCATGTAGATGTGCCCTATTGTTTTTGGTGGTGATGTGATGCATATTAATGATTTGGCGGGGCTTAATGTTAAAATCTTGAAATGCTCTTATTTGAACAATCACTATCTGTTTTGTCTCATACTCTGTATATTCATGATGTTAGCTGGTGTGTACATGTTCATGAAAAAAGCGTTGAATTTCATTACCATGCATAGTGGGCGGGACTTGATATGACTGCTGAAAAGAGCTTGTAAACACAGTAACTCACGAACAATACATTGGATACATGATATAATGTTGTACACAGATATCCCATTGTCTGTTTGTGTGCCCTATCGTTTTGGTTGTGATGTCATGCATATTGATATTGTTTAGTGGGGAAGGGGAGGGAAGGGGAGGGGAAGGGGGCTTAATATAAAATACGGACAATACATTTGATGCATGACATAATGTTGTGCACAGATATCCCATAGTCTGTTTGTGTGTCCTATTGTTTTGTTGTGATGTCATGCATGTTGATAAGTGGAGGATGAGGGGAAGGGGGGGAGGGGAATTAATAAAATAAAACTATCCAAGTTGAAAAAGTGATACATTTATAGCAACCATATGTCTGTTTGCATCATACTTGCAGGTTATTTTTCAGTTATTGTGTACATGCTTATGTTGTCAAGTTATGTCCCTAATATGCGTGCCTCAATGTAAAAATGATACAAAAATACGTTATGGTCCGTATATGTGACGTATTGGCGGGCTATTGGTTTGGTAGTGATGTCATCATGTAGGTGGGGCTTTTACGTAAAATTCTTAAAACAGTGATAAATGTGCAACCGTATGCATGTTTTGCATCATGCAAGTATTGTCAACCATTCGACACTGGTTCTATTTTATTGATATGCATGGTAGGCATCGCTTATGAATATGTGTTTTTTAGCATATATGATATGCAATGCCAGTTAGTATAAAACTTGAAAATTAACCAACAATGAAATAAAGCATCAGAACCTCTAATCACTTTGGTTTTCTGATTTGAAACTAGCTCAACCGAGAAAAAAAACATTTTTTTTTAGGATTTATTAGGTTTTTCAAAATTTGACTTTTTTGTTGCTTTTGAGACAAGTTTGGCCTCAAAAATATTAATTGGCTTTTTTTTATATTGAATTTGGCTTCTTATTCCTTTTTTTTTTTGTTGTGGCTTTCTGTAGACTTGTTTGACTAAATATCTTATTCGGCTCAATTCTGGCCTTTTCTCAAAGGCTTTGAAAAATATCATGCTGATTATATTCAGACCAAGTGATATTTTCATGTTGCAGAAGTTATGTAATAACACTTTTGTCCTTTCAGTACATTTTACCCCCACCAGAAACTCCCTGGGCGTATTAGTGGTCAATCCTTTTCAAAATTTGGACTCTTTTTCTTGATTTGAATACAGTTTGGCTTTTTTTTTTAAAGCTTAATTTGGTTTTTAAACTGATTTGGCTTTTGCGCTTGGGACAATCTACCAAACTTGGACTTTTGAGCAGGGCCGTAAATCTCGGGGGACAGAGAAACATGTCCCCACCTACATTTCCGTAGAATAACAAAAAAAAATAAGTACAATTTTTGAAAAAGTTGCCTCTTTTCCCTTCACCTTTTGGATAAAAGACCATGTCTTCCCTCCCCCCTACTCCCCCACTTTCCAGATGAAAATTACGGTCCTGCTTTTGAGGTCGTGTCTGTTCATTATTAGTCACTTATCTTTATTAAATTTATGTCTGGAGAATTTGTCAGCTTGCAGGCTTGCGTGATGGACTCATCTTAGTATCAGACGCGTAATATAAAACGTACTTAATCAAGTTTGATAAGGAACGTTTTCCCTATTTAAGGAGATTTTTCCGATGATACTTTTTTTACCATGAGATAATTCTTAATCACGGTTTACGTTCATTTAATGTTTGGGAATCTCTTTCAATCTTTGGGAAATTTTCTTTTTTCTCGTGGATCTTTTGGAACATATCCTTCATTTTTAAGGTAATTTTTTTTGGATTTATGATAAATTTTCATCAATTGTCGATAAATTTCCTTCAATGTTTTGTGAAATAACTTTCAATCTTTTAGAATTTCCTTCATTATTTTGTAATATATCTTTGGGAAAAGTTTTATCATTTTGGAACAATTGTTCTTCGAATTTCAGTTAATTGTCTTCAATTTTAGGGAAAATTCCTTCAATATTTTTGTTTATGATAATCTTTCAAATGTTTAACGTTTGGGAAATTTCTTTCATTATCGTCCAATTTTCAGGAATTTCCTTCATTTAGAGACAATTTTTTCGTTTTTCGGTCAATTCTCTTTAATTCATTTAACAAATTTTCTTCATTTTGGAGCAATTTTATTTAATTTTAGGTAAGTTTTCTTCAATTATGGAAAATTTTCTTCAACAGTTCAATGTTTTGGAAATATTTTTACAATTTGGGCAATTTCCTTCATTGTCGTGCAGTTTTCTTCAATTTTTGGACTAAATTTCCTTAATTTTGGGGCAATTTGTTCTTCAAATTTTGGTAAAATTTCTTCAATGTTTGGAAAATTTCCTTCATTTTTGGGCAGTTTTTTTTCTCGATTTATGGTGAATTTTGTCAATTTTACTTCCATTTTCGATAAATTTTCTGGAAATTTCCGTCATTTTGGAGCAATTTTACTTCAATTCTAGGTAAGTATTCTTTAATTTTTGGGAGATTTCCTTCAATGTCAGGAATATTTCTTTCAATTTTGGGGAAATTTCTTTCATTCTCGTGTCATCTTTATTTTTCGGTAAATTTTCATCGATTATTGGAAAATGTTGCCAAATTTTACTAAAATTTTCAATGAAAGTTTTACCAAAATTTTCCTGCTTATAAGACCATACACCCTTGTCCCAAATATGTTCCATTAATCGTGTCAAAACTGCTCATAAAACACGTTATCATATCATCCCTGGTTTGGTTTGGCTTAGCCCCCCTGACATTTTATCCTGGCTACGTCCCTGTTCATATTTCAAAGATTACCTTTACCTTAAAAGAATACACAGAGCTAATCTACTGGTGACATCACAGATTTGCATAATTTCCTGAATAATCAATTAGCACTTGCAGACAATGGAAAAAGTTACGTGTAAGGGTTCATTTTAACTGATTGTGCATGGTTGAGGTTTTTGCTGTTTTGGGCTTTCTAAAAGACTTTCATGCAATCAATTTGGCGGATATATCAGTCCGGAAGCGTGCCTATTAATAGGAACATGTATGACACACGAGAATATTGAAGTCACGCAGCCACATTGTTCAGTGAAATTTTGCGATAAAATGGCAAAGTTTCTAATTTATGTACTTGAAATATTAAAAATCATTGTGTTGAAAAATATTATAATTTTTAAAATGGCCGTTTCGCGCGTAAAAGCCCAGCTCTATTGTCTATTTTTTTCTTCTATATTTCGAAAACGGCGTGGTTAACATATCAAATGGGAGTGGAAAAGTTGTAGCCATGACAGTAATGAAGGTATTTTCATGAGTTTTAAGTTTCCTTAGAAAATATATTTTAGCCAGACGTATTTCAAATTTGAAATATGTAGCATTGTATAGGCTAAGGCTCTAAAGTAAGGATAGCAAAGGTTCATGGGATATATCACAAAATGACGGCTTCCATATGGAAGTTCCCATTTTTAGGAACATTTATGTTCCCATTAATAGGCATGCTACCGGACTGCAAAAGACTTTCATGCAGTCAATTTAGCGGATATATGTTGCAATAGGCTGACAGGTGCCATAGCTCTATCAAACAATTCATTGTTGCAACGATATCATATCATGGAACTTTGATTTTATCTGTGTCCTTATCTCAATCACCGAATATTTAACAGTTTAATGAATGTTATCTAGTGTACAGTAGTAAGTTTCGTGGTGGTGCCGAAGTCGTCTGCCACAGACAAATTCGGTGGTCCAATGATTAACCACGCTTGAATTGTAGAATGTATGTCAGTGAAATTTAAATTTATTGGTGGAGCGAGCAGATCCCCCTTCGCGAAAGCTTATATGATGCATCAACTGTATTGTTTAATTGTAAGATTGCGATATATATAAATCTTGTTGTTTTCCACCACCTGCCGAATTGTGTATACGTTAGGTGGCGGTATGATAAAACATGACAGATATCATTTGAAAATATCTCTGGTGAGGCCCCCTGGCATCTCTCTGCGAGGCCCATGTGAATTATAGGATAAGAGACTCCAGTGTTTAGCTTATGTTATGTAAAATGTAAGCATATTTAAGTATTTGGCGGCGCTTTATATGAAAACACAAATAAATGGGGTATAGCTTTTAGGATGGGTATATATCAGTATATGTTATTGCGGGTCTGAAGATTTACATAAAATATTTTCGAATACATTTTAAATGGCGTGTCATGTTTCTGACATAACACGTGGTAAACTATCAGCAAAATCTGAGGAATGCAATTCTAATCGAACAAGATTTACTACCGTTTGATATATATGAAAGGTGGTATGCTTGCGGTAAACATTTATCAGTGACAAATTGTAAAGGTATATAAGTTTTGATAAATTGATAAAAACAGTAATTCTTGCGGAATTGGAAAGTAAATTAAAAACGTGAAGTGATCATACGTTCTGCCTTGACAGCAGATGTAGTTTCTATCATAAATCAAGGCGTGCCGACATCTTCCTTGCGCGTGCCTCGAATTCTCTGTTTTGATTTATTGTGTGCGGATGAAACATAGCGGTGGAAAGAATATTTCCCACCTTAATGCACACACTGTTAAAAATAAAATAAAAAAATCTCCAAGCTAATGTAATGTCATCTTCTCCATTGTCAGGGCACAAAAGAGTGCTTATATTTATCTGGTTAGGACGAAAACGCAAACACTGCGCACATTACCCACAGCAACAGGTATTCGTTTGTCCGAAACATTTATGCGCTGCATAATTAATTGTGTATACCCACCTCGACTATTTAGTAATATTCAAGCTGTGTCAGGTGAACAGGTGAACGAGACTATTTGATAGTTGACTGATTGAGTTAGTATTTTCAGTTCAACGGTTGTTAGTGGTTACCACAGTCACGGTACTTAGACAGGCTGACAGGGACACAAATAGGGGGTATGGTGTGTTACTCCTCCCAAACTTTACGATAATTCAGACTGAGCTGGGCAGGCAAGGTTGTGATTGATAATCATTCCAATAGTTACCCCTTAACGAGAATCTACCACGGACAGGTTGCTGTTGACCTTCCTCGCACGTCTGAATCAGCAGTGTACAAGGAACGGTGGTTATGTATACGCCAGTTTTTCTGCGAGGTTTAAACCCCCGTCCAACAAAAGTTTATGCAAGAAAATTGAGTACCATTCTTCCACAGTACCTTAACCACGCGCAAATATTGTTTGAAGTTAACTTAAAGGATTACTTCAGTGGTCAAGAATGTTATATGCAAGGGGGCTTCAAAAGAAACAAAACGATGAACAAAGCTGTCAAAAATCTTATTTCGTTAAGGAGATATTCAAGTTTACAGCTCTGTTTTATCTGTGCAGAAATGACTGGTGTAGTAAATCTACTATGGAAAGTTGGCGTCTTCATCCTCACATTCTTAACAATTGTTAATGTATTTTAAAGAAAGTTTATCTAATTTGTTCACTATTTAAAATATTTTTCCTCGAACTTTCTTCAGGTGGTTTATTATAAATAGCGTTCCAGTTTAACTACTTTCTTGACATAAAAAATCGCAGGACAAAATAATGATAGAATACAAAAAGACTGATGATTCTGAGGCTATGACATCACAACTAGTATGATTTCAGTTGTTTGTACACAAATGATACTAAACTTTAAACTTAGATATCTCCTTAACGGAATAAGATTTTTGAATGCTTTCTTCACTATTTTGTTTCTTTTGAAGTCATATGTAATGAACTTGCTTGGCCCCTGAACTTATCCTTTAACCAGACTGTCACACTGAAAACCATCGTCGGAAGAGAAAACACTGTCAAAAGAAAAAAGCTATTTATTTTTTCAGTGGCACCCACATTTTTCAATTAAAATGTACCCCGGACAACACGTAACATACAGCGCATAGAATTTTAAGTGTGATTGATGAAGAGTAACAATAGCTTCCAGTTTTCATCATAACATCCCTTTGATGTGAATGTTATTGTGAACTGACATCAGCCTTTCTCCAAAAATCACGTTTGACCTAATTTGGGTTAATGATTTGCCATACTAAAACAACAATCCATTTTCGTCTAATGAGGTCGATGACTTGTATTGTAAGTCATGACGTCATAAAGTACAGCTGGGTATGATAAACTCTTGAGTTCGAGGAGCCGACTCCCATGGTTAAACCATTAATTTTAAAGTTAAGTTCTGAAATTACATGCTGAGTTGCCAACCCACTTAAGTATAGCTGTCAACAGTTTCAAGAGGTTGTCAATTGTCTTAGAAGGAGCTTTTAAATCCAGGACCAAGATGTCAACTCTCGCTCCTTCGTCGATTACTTTCTAATACCTACCGGTTGGTAAGATATCAGATCCTTGGTTGAGATGTATTATATGTGAACTCCTTTATCAATTCACCGGTATAGCTATCAACTCGGTCATTTCGTGAGTTGCAGCAATTTCCAGCTTCAATTTTAACCCTCATGTTGCCTGGTAACGGATGATAAAATCCTGAAGTTGCAACCATATAAAGCAAGGGAGCTAATCCCGGGCAAAATATGACTGTACTGATGAGGATGAATTTTTTTCTCGACCCTATGATCTGACATAACGACGTATTTATATTTAATCGGTCCCAGTGGCAAACTTACAGCAGAGGGCTTAGAGGGAAAGCATGTCCATGGCTCTATACTTGTGCCATTTTCTATTTTTCTAAATCTTCACATTTTGAGGAACGCTATTATATTGAGGTAATGGCGTTCTTGCAGACCGCAACTCCCATACCACTTTCAGGCTGCACTTTGAAAAAAAGAGTATATCATCATTTCATGTATTGTTAGCATAAGAATAAGTAAGACCAGGCCCGTAGCCAGGGGGAGTGGTGAGGGAGGGAGGGGGGAAGGGGGAAGGTGTCGTCCGAGCAAGCCAACCCCTTTTGTTGAGAAAGTGCCCTTTCGAAATCTAAAGATATAATAGGCATCCGGAATTTCAAGGTTTGTTACCCTTTTATACGAAAAACGAAATCCCTTTCAAATTCTTGAACCCCTTTTGTTGAAAAAGTGCCCCTTTGAAATCTAAAAATATAATAAGCACCCTTTGAAATCTAAAAAAAATAATAAGCACCCGGATTGTCAAGATTTTTACCCTTTTATCAGAACTTTGTACGAAAAACGAACTCCCCATTCAAATTCCGGGCTACGGGCCTGAAGACAACTCTGTTCATAGATTGTAACGTAACTGCATGATCCATATTCAAAATCTGTTGAGGTTTTTAAGTTGCAATTTATCATATTTCGTGTGGAGTTCGACTCCCCTCCTTTCCTCGCTTCGTCCTGGGATGTATTTCCTGGTTTCTTTCTCTTGTTAAATGTGCAAGCTGCAACACCATACAAGTAGCACAAAAACATTTCAGGTAAAATGTATCGGCTGTGATGCCAGCATTTTAAGTACGTTAACCTTTTAATGCGTATTTTGCAACGAGTAACATTTCCCATCTTGTCAATTTTAAGTTGCTGCCATTAATATGTATTTCTCCCAATTATAATCCCCTCCAAACATAGTCGGAGCGGAATGATCTGTTTTTGAAATAAACATATTAGGACGGTACCTTGCCGAGAACGAAACTGCGTTAAAATATCTAAGATGTCTCCTGACTTGCCATCAATCTGGAAAGTTCTATTTTCCTCGAGGAACAATAATCCACAGATTAACAAGGATGATATGAATTCATATCTTGCTTCAGGGGAAAATATGGATGATTAGAAATCTGAAGAGGAAGAAAAGAAATTAGGACAAATTTGTTGAATTAATCGCATGCACAATAGGAAAGCCTATGAGCTAACATAACATTGGGTTACAAGGTTGTTTAAATAGCCTGGGGACC
>JAIGNY010000506.1:0-10000 GCA_020152595.1 Chiridota heheva
TTGTTATTGAGACTTGCCCTTTATAATCGGCTTATCTGATAGATGCTGATTGCCACGAAACAATTGGCTAATCTATTCTAATCCTTAATGGGTGGTAGACGTTAAAAATTCATGATGATTTGTGGCGATATCAATTATAAATCATACTTATTTCACCTCTGCAGTTGGGTTTTCAAATATGAAGCTAAGCTTTTTTATTTTATTGAAAATTTGTTTTGAGTAGCCTAAAAAGAATCTAAATCCAAGCTTTTATTCTTAGTTTTTGAAGAATAAAATATTTTCCCGAAATAATCATACAATTATAGTAAATCTGCATCCCTTTTCGCTAAGATTGATTTCATTTCTTTATTCTGGATTTACTCGAATGACCATACCCAGGTAAGAGCGTATAAGTACTAATTAGATGGTATATAGGGCTAATGACTTGACCATCTCTGGTACTATTCAGCTAGTAGGCAATGACCATTAAAAGTCTACATTTCTAATAAAAAATAAATAAACCCTACACATTGATTTGATTTACCTACGACTTCCTTTGGGTCTCCCTGAACAGTAAGAGTCCCTGATATACTTCCAGTAAGCCCTTGAACAACATACCTGCACATTAGTTTGCGCGCCTGTGTCTACTTGATTGCTGCCGGTATATTTAACGCCTACCATTATCAATTTTCATATCATCGACAAAATGTTTAAATAAAGATGATCAACCGATTTATCTATGCATTCAGTAAACATAGCTTGTATCCAAAAACTAACCCTTGTACCGTTATACTTCACTCTCTGTAATACATATCCAAGTTGATTCGGTTTTGAAACCATTTAATGATCCATTGTAGTACGTAGTTTCCAGTCGATGTCATGAGCCCGAATCTTGAAGAGATAAGCCTTTTGTGTGGCTAGGTGCCAAACGTTTCACCCATATCCAATGAAATACTTTGAATAAATACCTGCATTAAATCAATTATCATTCCCATTATTTGACAGGAATAAATGTTAAAATCAGGGTAAGTACACTCTAAAAAGGAAATGGTCAAATCTTGACCACAACATGGTCAACTATGCACCAAACCAACTTTGGTCAAATTGAACAACAAATATGACCACAATATGCTCAAATTTGTCCATAATTATCATATTATAGTTAATTTTGACCACGTTATGGTCGTTTAATTTTAACCAACATTGGTTCGGTGCACAGTTGACCATGTAGTGGTCAAACCTGACCATTTCTTTTATAGAGTGTATGTGTTTTTTCGAGAGAAAACAATATACGGAGATGAGGTATTGTTCTCTCTTTGTGCATGCGTCACTTATATCATCCTCATGCCCAGACCCTACATACCATCCAATTGATACTACATGATACTATGAAGTAGGCAAAATATATCATTCAAATTATTGGTAAGCGCGTGCAAAGTGATCAGATGCTAGTGAGTATAACTTATTCCGTTTCATAACATATTGTGTCGAGGTAAAAATGCAGTTTATTATGTGGTGATATCATCTACCGATTATTTCTTTGATAACAAAGTTCACGTATTGCTTGGTGTGGGTTGCACAGTGTTTATTTTGGGTTTGTACTGGGATGGTCAATTGATTTTAGTGAATCAAGTGACATCACACCAACCGCATGCACCATCAGGATCATTCCTGTGTATTATATATGTACCTACCACCACCAGCAACAAAAAATACGAGTATATTGTTGCATTCAGCACAGTCCCTTTCATTCACCAATACAACCCAAAGTTCAATCTCGTAGACAAAGTTGATTGCAGTGAAGTGGTGCACTATATCGCACGTATTGCTTGTATTGATGACATCATTGCTGTTGTAGATCTTAGAGGGTAAGTCAAAGTGGGTTACTTACCCGTCTGATAAAGTAACTGGATTGATGCCGAGAAGTATAATATGACGTGGTGTAAGTTGGTTGGCTGTTTGGGCGATGGAAGACTTAATGCACATTTTGCAAATGCATGGTGTGTAGAAAGGTATACAAAACTGGTAAAAAATCAAAACTTCCCCCTCCTCCCCATTCTTTCTCACCTCCAACGACGTCAGTGGACGGACGGTCAGCCTTCATGATTTCATAATCGTTTTTGAGAATGCAAAACATGACATTAAAAAACATAACAATTAAAACACATGAAATCAATGTCTTCTTACAATAAGTATATTTGTGACCTTATATATGTTTAGACAGAATCGGAACGTCAATGACTTGTAGGCATATTGATATACTATGAGTATTACCAAAGCTCAAAAATACTCGTCATTCAATAAATCAAAGCATTGATTTTATATATTGCCTTTTGGCATTGATAGTTACTTATCAGTACTTCTCTGTTTATCAGTCCAGTCCACGCCCCGAATCAGAAGATCTCCCAATTAGGAGATCGAAAATTAAGCAGTAAATGAAATTTAGACTGATTTCAAAAATACAGGTGTTAAGTAATAGCATACAATGTATCTTTATATTTTGTTTTAAGTAGTGAATAGATTGTATATATGGATACATTAAAACACTAATTAAATACGTTTTTGATAGATATCACACAAATTATATTTTCTATTTAAATTATGAGGCTTTGCTATTGACAATTAATTCAAAACTCTTCTATGTGGAGACTACCAAAAATGTTTTTCTTATTTAAAAAAAACCAAAACCTGGTGAAAGAGAAATTTGCACTCGTAAAAATTGAAGAGAATATTTTTAAGTTTCGATTAAAAAAAAAAACAGCAATCAGGTTTGAAAAACTTACACCTGCATTTACCCTTTTTTTTCAAAAACTAATGCTTACTGATATGCTGATATAGACAGACTCAAATTTGGGAGGCCACTAATGGGTACTAGTTGAGAAACATTTTCCAAACGCGAAATACATATATATTAACATCAAATATATAATGCAAGAATTGTCAGAACGCATCACTAAAATAATAACACCATTGTTTGAGGTTGTCTATTACCGCACTCTAAAAAAAGGATTGGTCAACTTGGTCAACTCTGGACCGAGCCAACGTTGGTCAAATCGAACAACAAATTTGACCACAATATGGACAAATGTGTCCATAATTATCATATTATGTTTACTTTTGAACACATTATGGTCGTTTAATTTTGACCAACATTGGTTCGGTGCAAAGGTTATTATGTAATGGTCTAATCTGACCTTTTTTTGTGCGGTATCCTTTAAGAATAGATAAATTGAGCATGGCTTATTTGTAATACATTTGTAAACAAATGAAATGTTTTGAAGGTAAAAGTTCACAACCTGATAACTGTAAAGAAATGCAATTGGTAACTATTTTTAGGTGAATGGGGTTGATGATGATGAGAAACAAAATTACCAGCTCACTATAGATATAACTATTGTTTAATTGTCTGTCTAGTACTGGAAACGTCCTCTCGTGTTGATAAGACTATTAAGAGGATTTCATTTCCTTTTTTTAACGAAAACGACAGTAATTCTTGATTTTCATGTCTCTCTTTATATAGAAGTCACAAATGTGTCTTAGGGAGCTTGGTATCTTTTAAAACCTAATTTCACCCAGCGTAGTGAAAGTGTTTGTGTTTAAATCTCCTTGTTTTGGTAAGTACGTAATCTAATAATAAAATGAATTGCATTCCTGTGAAACAATGGCAGCGTTTGTGTGAGAAATTGAGCTTTTTTATTATTATTATTATCATTACTATTGAACTTATTTATATAGCGTCTTTCCTCGCTTTACAATAAAAAAAATCATAATACATAGACAAACTCTTAATATACAATATCAAAATTGTTTAAAACACTTGCAGGACAATATAAAAGCATACAAGAATTGGTTAAAAAAAAATCTAGATAAATGAAACAAGAAATTCAATATTATAGACAGCATAAAACTTAATCAGTAGGAAAAGATGAGTCTTAAGGGCCTTCTTAAAAGTATAAACAGTTTAAGCCTGACGGGTTGCAATAGGTAGATTATTCCACAAACGTGGTCCCAGGACAGAAAAGGCGCAGTCCCCACTGACACGTATTGTGGTTAATATAAAGCCGATATACAATATGCAAGAAATAAGTAAACAGGTGATCCTGTACTTGAAAATCACTTTTTATAAGGACAGTTTGCTGACGTAGTATATTATTCTTGATTGCAATGAATGTGTATGTGATGTAGCAGAAGTTCCGGCGGTTTTACTGATTTGATCTAAAGTAAAAAAAAAATGAATATGCCTGGTTGCATATCTAAGTGACAGGGGGAAAGTAATCCATATTAATTGATAATCAGTATTCATCTACACGTATGGACTAATAAATGTAATTATGTCTACGTAGACTTTCGGTGTGTTTGAGATCAGACACAACTATAGCCAGCACATACTCAGTTATATGTCACTCCACCAACCCATATTGAGAACTCTGATGGAATCCATTTTGCAGATTCTTCCGTTTATAGAGCAGAAGTTTACAAGCAATTTATCGTTCTTAGAGAGAGAGAGAGACAAACGATAAGGTACAACAATGCATAGGAATAATAAACAAAGTTTGGATTTTGGGTAAACTACTTTGGCAAGGATCAATGATAAACCATGTGCCATTCAAAATAATTCATTTTTCATTAACTCCCAAAATGGGTCAATACCTGTTGTGGTGCCTGGTTAAAGGAATATTCCCAATGAACTTTCATTTTGATAATAATTAATTTGATAGGAGATGATACAAGACAGAGATTAGTGAAAAACAATCTTATTCCTACAAGAAGCTATTGAATTTTAAAACGTTTTCTATTCTGCGTAAAAGATACTGTTGGTCTGAGTCTTAAGTCATTATGATGTCACCACATCTCATCTGTACTATATTCTTAATGTATTTGGTTGAAAATTAATTTCGCATTATCGAAATGATTGGGAACATTTTGCTTTCAAATTTATTCAGAATAGTGCAAAATAAAATGTACAATAATAGTTTATAATCTATTCTTACTTATTTACTTTCTATGTGCTTATATAGCGCAGAATCCAAAAGTTATCTGCATTTTGCAGAAGAAAAAACCAAACTCCATACACAAATAAACCAACAATACGGTCAAAGCATGAAAATAACAGAAATAAACAAGACTGTTACTATACATGCTGGAAGTATATTCGAAGAAAAAAGTCTTCCGGTGTATTTTGAGCACATAAATGGAGGAACTGTTTCTGATTTTAAACGGTAATGCATTTCACAGCGATGAGCTGGCATGGTATAAAGCTTGGTTCCCTACATGTACTTTATTTTCAAAGGGAAAGTAACAAGTGTGAGTTTGTCAGTTGAGGATCTCAAAGGTCGATTGGGATGATAATTTGTGAATATGTCCTGTGGATAAGATGGTGTAGGTTTGTAAAAACATTTGAAGATATATGTCAGAAGGGAAAATGCACCTTAAGATGACAAGGCAACCAATGTAAATCAGCAAGTATTGATGAAATGTGATCAACTTAAATGCGCCTTGCAACAACCTGTGGTGCTTTGTATTGCTGAAGACATTTTATTTGTGTTTGAGAGATTCATATCAAACACGAAGAGCAGTAATCAAGTCTTAATGCAGCAAGGCATTGGAAACTTGGAATCCTGAGTAGATAAAAACTGGCGAGCGTTGCTGATGGTTTGAAGATGGAAATGGCTGGTCCTGATTACCCTTGATTCTCTTGTAACTTATATTTGAATTATGAATAAATGGCGATTATTTCCAAGAACATACACAAAGATTAGTACAGGAACTAATGTGGTGACATCATAATGATGACCTAGACTCAGTACAAAAGTCATTTTCTTAAAATCTTTTAACTTCAATAACTTCTTCTAGGAATGAGATATCAACATGAAATTACATGGGAATATTCGTTTAAACCAAACAACTTAATCAGCGAAAATGAAGGATAGTGGATAAATCTGTTCAAGGACATGATACTTCCTTCAAGGATGTCAGGAAGTGTTGTGTGATTCAGTACAACATATACTTACATGTCAAACAATTGTTATCTCGAAATCCAACAGACAGCCTGAATAAGAGAACGACTCATATTAACGCTAAGAGTACGTGCATCAGGGGTAAATACGATGAATTCCTTGATCATATATTTCTCATCAGTTTTGACAGATATTTCCTTTCCTAAATCTAAATAATGTAGGACTGTCACCTTTTATACAACCTAGTGCACTGCATACCAGATAATCAGGCGTTAGTCAGGCCCAATGCCAGGGATACCATCAAATATAGCATTATTATCAAAGGTGCGCATCGCTGTATCAATGCGGTTCAAAGCTAAATTTCCTGTTTTTGCTATCGTTTTCACGCAACTAAGTACAAACCTCGCAAATAATTCATTAATGTACACTCGTACCCAAGCTCTTAATACGAGCCCGTCCATTGATGTTTTCTAAAATAAACGACTTATTCAAAACATGATTTTTGTCACAACCAACTTGTCTTACTCATTATACTACCCTCCGCACAAATGAATTAACCCTTTTACTAGGTTACGCACGGTCAAAGCTTCTCGTTCAATATATATGCAAAAATAGGAATTTGGGGGGAGAAGCGGGAAATTTAAAGATTATAATCCAGGTTACAGAAATCACGGGTTTAGCTCACCAAACCTTCAAAGGTGGTTGTTGTTGCAGATAGGGGGTGAAGTGTACAACCCCGCAGTGTACTGATAATTCTAAATGTTTGATAAATGCAGTTTAGGAGGAAACCACTCCGTGTAGTTGAATTGGTTAATTTGTGTCAGCACTTGCATAGAGGAGAGTAACAGCCGGGTATTAGACGTTAACATTACCCGGTTTCTGCTCCGATAGCCAACGTCAACGCAGTTATTGAAGTACAACAGGGCTAAACTCACACGGCAATAGATTTGTAGATGAAACAAGTAATCAGCGTCATATTGTTACGTAGCGAAACTAAAACAAAGCAAAGCAAAGTAGTCAAGCGAACAAAAACAAATTTACAGCGCATCGTTAGCGAAATCACTAAAAATTCGAGAAGCGCAAATCATACATAAATACATATAATCGCGAAACCTAGACTGCCAGACGGCGTGGACAGGTCGTAGCGGGACTCCCTAGCCTGGTGATGGTGTGGTAGCATTGGAGCAGTGTTGCATTTGTATCTGTTAGTATTGCGTTATTCATAATTCTCATTCTGTAAATTTTCATCACTATGTATACTTGATGTAAGACTAAATTAAAGACCAAGTAAAGGCAAATAAACTCCTTTGTCTTGTCTTTGTGACTGTTGTGTTGCAGGAAGAAGAGCACGAAAGGGAGCGTACCCGGGGTTTTCATTCACCTTTTGACAATTGTTGTAAGGGTTCAATGTAGCGTGTGTCATAGGTTGGGGATCGGCGGCCGACAGCAATACATGGTTAAATAAACTCTTAACGGGCTACAATACCAAAAACAAGTCTGAAAAGATAATACTATATGCAAGTGTATACTTCCCTTACTTGTTTAATCAACATAATAGACGAATGATATACAAACATCAAATATACAAGAAAATATGATAAACCAATATTCTAACCAAATTCCTACGTCAGGTGACCTGTGTCGCTTAAGGACTACAAATGTATCCAAGACTTTTTGTCGACTCCTCCCGCTATGTTTAAGAGCAGAAGTGGGTGGAGTCGTAGATTTGGTGCTTAAACTTTCCCTATTGCTACTAATGGTTCGATCTTTGTAGCGTCTTAAGGATTCGCTCGCGAATTAATTAATTTATTGGCTTCTCTTGCAATTTTGAAGAGCTACGTATAATAAAAGAATGTGTATTGCCTTGCTAGGTTAAACTTAGATGCAATCTTCTGTCAGCTTGTGCTGCGTAAACCCCTCGTGGAACCGGGTTAGCCAAAACTGGTGCCGTACCGCAGAAAGCCGTGAGGACAAATGTAAAACAATTTGTCTACTACAGGGTTTCATATATTAAAGACACCATAATTATTGGTACGGTTTTGAGCGTTTTTGCTTAAGATGAAACAATAACATCAACATCTCTCAAACTAGTTCTGTACTGACACAGAAATCCTAAATGGACATCTAAATAGACTCCGCCTTTTCTTTAATAATCGGACACACCCCTGAAACAAAACCATGTATTTAACGTGCAACTCATTCACACCCATTGTAATACATTCTTTACGGTAAACTGGTAAATACGCATAAATAACTCCTAATTTTAATTGTATAGAATTCTGGGTGTGAACTTGATTTTGTGTTAACTTAATTCGCCCCCTTACCGAGAACTTACTTGCTTCTCGGGATAAACCTAACTCGATCCCAAACTTCTGTAATTTCTGAAGAGTTCTTGACAATATTTTAACCGAAAAACTCGTCCCTACAATCTCAAAACCACACCACCAACTGGAAATTCGCAAGGTATATATTACAAAATTAGAATACTAATTCGTGACATCATAACTTGACATTCCAGGAGCGTAGCTCACAAACCACTACAAACCCTTTTACTTTACCATTAGACGCATTCATGGCGTCGCCCGTTATACTCGAATTTAATTCCCACCCCCCATTTGGTGACCTCTAATATAGTCATGCATTCTATGTATATATACCTATACTCTCAAGTTTCCAAAATATGAGAAATCAACAATTGACCTCTTACATGACGTCATTATCTCTAACTATCTTTCTAGCATTATTTATCCCCTAAATCGTATCATGCAAAACCTCATATCTAGATTATACACAAGTTACTCACGGAATAATGAAAACAGAATGTTTTTCATGCAATGCCTGAGCGTTGAACCTTAGGTGCTACTTAGACTATCAACGTCGAAAATTACTCTCGTGGAGTTATACGTCAACGACAAAATTACAAAATACTCAAAAGTTACTCATTTTCAGTCCTCAATGAAAGAAAGGGCAAACTTTATTTCCCCAATGACATTATACTAATGTGCCCTCAATAATATGAATTGGTTGGCAAACCTCGACGCTACCTCACGACACACCCTTCTCGGTTGCGAGATGTTAGGCAACTGCCTAACTTGAATAATTTGGTTGAGTTCGCCCTACAACCCGACAAAGCCCATACGTAACGAATATTTTGCTTAACAGAACAAAGGTATGTATACTATGCTGAATTTTCCGCTACACATTTCTACCCTATCACGGACTAAGTTAATTTTGTATATCACTTGTGACAGCGTGTCGAGATCTAATAATTCTTAATATCTACTTATTAACAATACTTGTGCACGGGCTAACATTATATAGGTTAGTGGTGAACAGTGCCGACAGGTTGCACATTTCATTTCAAAGTAAAAAAAGCTTAATGACAATAACAGCTTCTCGAGGCAGACCTATCTGCGGCTTTTCTGTATGGTCTCTCGCTCCTGCATGTTGAGAACAAAAAAGTGAAGAGACCAAGAGATCAAAAACTATATATTTCTTCAGCCAGCATTTACTGGTTTTGGACATTCAAAAGGCAAAAAATATTAGCATCTATAACTATTCAGTTTATTGGGACGATGGTACCCTCCTAATTTCGACCAATATCTGTTTTGAAGAATCTTGTACATCAGTTGACATTGAAATTGGAAAATTATTAAACGCCGAGGAAACACATAGGAAAATATGTATAAAATATATAACTAAAGAAAACTTTTTTGGAGTATTGTATCTATTTTACTAAACGTATGTAGAATTTGCTTGTATATATATATGCTTGTGTAGAAAAAAACTACGGTTCCATTATAATACACTTATCGAAACATACAACTTTAAATCATAGATGTCATCATAAAGGACATTACTTAAACTTATATATGTGCACGCTGGCACGAAGATTTGATTGGAATACTTTGCTTTAGCTACTTAAATTACACATGCGTGAAACCAACAAACTGCAACAACTTTTTTTAACACTGTAACAAGAGTTTCGCTCAATTCAAAGATGATTGTAAAGGCCCCAAACGTACATCTGTCTACAAAATTATCAAAAGTGTAGTTCTAGCAAT
>JAIGNY010000506.1:15000-30000 GCA_020152595.1 Chiridota heheva
TGGTTTGAATGTTATTGATGCTATTTAATTTTCTAATGAAATCTGTGGTATCTTGACAATAACTTGGTATGGAGGGAGAAGGGGCTGGAGGTTATAGTCCACGAACGCGGAAATGAATTCAGTCAATGAACCTATACCGGATACAATGGGTCTTCCTGGAACAAGAATTTGATTTTCGAGAGCTAAAGAGCAAATATCAGGTTCTGAAATATTGGTGTTACGAAGGTCTAATTGTGTCTCAACCAGTCCACGTAATTTGTGAACTTTGGGTTGGGTGTGAAAGATGCCAGGTTTTGGATTGCGTGGGATCAAACCTCCAACCTCTTCTCTGGTCTTAGGATTAAATAGTCTACATAGTTCATGAAGTTCATTAGGTATAATGGTGTAGGATCCGTTGGTAAGATCTGGTAGGTGTTGTCATCCAAGAGTTGTCTGTTTGCCTCCGCAATGTAGTCTGATTTGTTCAGGAGAACGATTGCCCCTCCTTTGTCCGCTGGTTTGATTACTATTTCTTTGTTCTTCTGTAGGTTTTCCAATGCCCCTCTGTCGTCACGGGAGATGTTGGAGTTTTTATCTAGGTTATGAGTTGATGTTGAAAGGAAGTTGTCAAGATGTGTTTGTACGGCGTTGACAAACGAATCAATATAAATGTTCCTATTGGGGGGTGGTGTCCAAGTTTTTCTCTTGGGTGGTTGAGGGTAGGGTGAGGGTTCTTTTCCTGTTGCTTCAGAAGCCGCCCATTCCGTGATTCGTACTCTTCTGTTAAATTTGTGGATGTCTTCGCAAAGGCCAAAGCTGTCAACTTTTGTTGTCGGGCAAAAGGATAGACCAAGTTCCAACAGTGCGCTTTCATTCTTAGTGAGTTGATGTGATGATAAGTTCATGACATTAGAATGTTGGACGTTTACAGGTACACCTAAGTTATGATTGTGTTTCTTTCGTAGGCTCAATTGGTTGAGAATCGGAGAGTTTTTTAGTTTCGAGAGGATGGGTGATTGCTGGATTAGTTTGTTGAATTTTCTCTCCTTTCTTTGGAAGCATTTGCTTTGGTGGTTTGAGAATGAGTGTAGCAGAAAGTTCTCGGTTGCTTTCTTTTTTGTTGGGTCGTTGATGTCTTGAATCCATTGCGTGTTAGACACTTTAGTAGTTAACTTTCGTTGATTTGTATAAGCGGCTTTAAGACACAGGTTCCTGAGTTTTGTTGAAGCTTTGTCGCAAATAGCAGCAGCTTGATGTGTATTTCTTGTATTAGAAGTGTGCTTCATGGGATTCGGTAGAAGAAGTCCTTCTGGAATTAGCTTAAACTTTTTACACCGGCTCAGAAAGGCTATGTCTGATCTTGTTTGTGCTAGTTTGTGTAATAGTTTTTCGTGGTTTCTTCTTTCACGCAAAAGAGTAGTATCATCCATTTTGTATATATCCTTGGCTTGGTGCGTGTGTTGGAGGCTTAACATAAAAATGATGAGATATACGATCTCTCTAAGGTTTAATAATACTTTCATAATCCAACTGTGCTATAGAGAATAACGCAAAATATTTCGGTCTGACTTCAGACCTTCTTCAGTTGCAAGTGATTTAGGTGTAAGAAATAGAGTGCAAGTATTAGGTATTAAGTAGTGGCTTTTCTGAACCATGTGTAGTTGCTCAAGTGTGCTAAATCCTTATTTAATCCTGTTAGATGGGTTTTTAGTTTGATAATCATCTTTAATTCCATTGATGTGCGTTGGTGTGTAACAGAGAAGCCTCCAAAAGAATGGCGAACTTGAGATCTGATAGACTGTGTAGAGGCAGATTGAAGTGGAAGCCACAGGAAAGCCAGGAGAATTGTTGCGAATAGTATGCTTATGGTTATTAAATCTTAGTCTGAATTTAGTACTAGTTTCACCTATGTATGCAATAAGAGGGCATTTTTGGCAGTACAGATAATAAATCACATTGAGCTGTCACAATATATATATATATATATATATATATATATATATATATATATATATATATATATATATATATATATATATATATGTATATATATATATATATATATATATATATATATATATATATATATATATATATCTATATATATTTATATATATATATATATATATATACATATATATATACATATATATATATATATATATATAAATTGGTTACATATATAATATATTTATATATATATATATATATATATATATATGGATATATATATATATATATATATATATATATATATATATATATATATATATATATATATATTAATATATATATTTATATATATTCATATATAGATATATATATATATATATATATATATATATTTATATGTATATATATATATATATATATATATATATATATATATATATATATATATATATATATATATAAATATATATATATATATATATATATATATAAATTGGTTACATATATTATATATATATATATATATATATATATATATATAATATATATATATATATATAAAACAATGTATATATATATATATATATATATATATATATGTATATATATATATATATATATATATATATATATATATATATATATATATATATATGTATATGTATACATGTATATCTATATATATATATATATATATATATATATATATATATATATATATATATGTATATATATATACATATATATATATATATATATATATACATACTATATATATATGTATATACATACTATATATATATATATGTATATATATATATATATATATATATATATATATGTATACTTTCCAAAAGTCAATGGAATAACACGTACAACTATCGAGTACTCCAAACGGAATTGAGTTATGTTTATGATATTCAAAGGTATTCAAAGGTAATCAATTTAATATGAGACTTACAGTAAATACGCCCACATTTTTTGTCCGTGAGCACCTGTAAGTAAGATTCATGTGAAGAATTGCATAAGAAAGCTTAGCATAACTTATTGATGTTAATGATACTTACTTGATACCACACCAATGTCTGTGATATAACCTGATGCGTAGAACTTCATTACTTCTTGTTGTAGGAATTCCACTTCTTGGACAGGCTGATCCATCTCTTCCGAAAGGTCTTCAAATGCCTGGTTAATGGCTGGCACTGTCTTTATTACGTTCCACTGCGACTTTTCAGCTTTTGCAAGGATCGCCATTTCTTTGGCGTTTTCGTACCGTTCTAAGACACTCCTTACGTTTTCTTCTGTACGGCGAAAGAAATGTTGCAAATCTTCTGAAATCTCTGTAAGTGCAATAAGAGCATAATCCTTGGCAGCGTCCAACTGTTGACAATCTTGCTGAGCCATCCACTCTGCGTCTTGAATTTCTTTGGAAAATTTATTTTCTAGAATCTCTATTTCTTCTCTCAACCTAGCAATCTTTTTCCGTTTAGAGTCCCTTAGTTCATTTGTAGTGTCCTGCAGTTTTTTGTTGATTTTTGCCGTTTTCTTTTCCCATAGTTGTTCAATTTCATCTTTGATTTCATTTTTTCGAACATTTGTTTTCTCTTTTCCAGCTTTAGTTTTGTCTCGATACTTTCTCCAAACTATTCCTTTATTTACAACTGCCAGATACTTGGTAGTCATCTCATTTTTCATTGATATTGCTTTATGTTGTACCTGTACAATTTCATGGCCCTGGTGATCACCTACAATACAAATTGCGCAAGTCAACATATCTTTGCAATTCCTGCAGATTAAATGCAAGACTTGGTCCAGGTGATAGGGACATTTTGGTGGCCTAATGGTAACCGAGAGTTCCTCTAACATTTGCAGTGCTTCTTCGGAATTCAAATCGCGTAACTTTATGATACCTTTGTGGTCTTCAAGTCCCTTTTTTGAATGTAATTTTAGGCACATGGTGCAAATGAAAGAATTGCAAGTCATGCAAAACGCAGCATATTCTTTAGTTTCCTCACAACATCCGCATTTCCCAGATTGTTTTTTTATAGTCAATTTCTCTTTTAGTTTGATTTTCTCTAAAAGCGTTGCCGTCAAGAAATCCCTTTTAAAGCCATCAGCTCCTTCTAATGGTATAATAGTTTCTTTTCTGCAGAGCGGACAGGTGAATTCATCCGGGTTAGCGTGAATAAGGTTGGTCAAACACTTTTTGCAGAACCGGTGGAGACAAGGTAGAATTCTTGGATCATCCAATTCATCTAAGCATACAGAGCACTGCAAAATGTCACTGTTAATTTCCAAAGAGATTTTGGATGCCATTTTGCTTCAACCTAGCTAGAAGAAATATAAAAAGATAGGAATGAATATAGATGAAGTTACTTTTTCTCAATCTTTTTCATTTGATTGATGTTGCACAGTTTCTATATCATAATGAATACATAATTCGAATAATATACATAATTAGTAACTAAGTGATTAATTATTATACATGATTAATAATTCTTCAAGTATCCGGTCAAACAACTCTGAAAGAATGATTGTTAATTTCATATAAAACTGCAGTATGTAATATAACTTGGAAAGCACTTCTTGCACTATAATTAAATTTTCATGAAATTATGTAGCAATGTGTGAAACTGTTTAGATTCAAAGGAAAAATATATATTTTCAACTAAAATGCAAAAGTTGCTTTAACAAACACTTGCACAAAGCGATAAATACCATGTATTGTATTATTGTTTCTGTTATATGTTAATAACAACCAACATCTTATATATTGTTTCATTTGCGATGATTTTTGAGCGAATTATCTTCATAAAGGTAAGCCAAACGAACGCGTAATGGCGAAAATCTTTGTCTAAATTTGATGGCTAAAACTTACAATTTAAACAAATACTTGAATTCATTATTATCATATATATTTTTTTATGTCTGAGGGGAAGTGCAGGGGTACAAAAAAGGGGCAAAAGTAGAGAGAGGGGGAGGACTAAATATGGTTGCAGAGGTAAGTATGATGAAGGAAAGAGATAGTTTTTTCCGATGTTTTTTTTTTTCTGGATGAGCTCGGCTATTGAGTTGTGGGGAGCGAAAGAAGCTTTGGGAAGGTTGTACAGCAGGCAGGAAAGGAGGACGTGGTGAACTGTGAGGGGGTAATGACAATTGTTGTAGAGGGGTGGGGGAAGCCAATAAGGAGGTGGGAGTGAGGGCGGTGGGTGTGACCTATTCTAAGGCGGGTAATGTGGACGTTGTTGACACGGGAGAGATTGTTGATGGTAGGTTTGATCGGAATGGTAGGCTGGATGAAGTGGAGTTTGTTATTAATCTGTGGGTCCCACGAACAAAGGGAAGTAATAAGCGGTTTGATGTTTGCAGAGCTTGGGATCTAGGGTCAAACCCAGGAACTTAGTGCGGTAAACTTTATGGATGCGATTGTCATTGAGTACGAGGTTCGAGTTGGGGTGGAGGTTGTTGAAATGAAAAAAAGTGCACGCAGACTGACTTGTCTTTGGAGGTTTTAAAACCGTTATTGTTGCACCAATCTTGCAGCCGGTTGAGGTTGAGCCTATTTTCGACAAGAGGAAAGCTAGGGGAGGAGTAGAAGATGGTGGGGTCGTCCACGTTTGATTTTGGAGCTAAGGTTGTAATGCACCATGCACCACATTAATGCACCATCAGTTGTAAAATCATATCGGATTTGAACAAGAAAAAAATTGCTACAATGATTTTTTTTCAGAAGGGAAGGAAAACCACATTGTGTTAAAAGTTACCTTCCATTAAATTATTGATGTATGTCTGTTTCAGAGGTACGTTTTATCTTAAAAATGAAAAAATGCTATCATGATCTTAGTTTAGGTATGCTCATTGGGTTGGGGACTCTCTAGTACTGTGGTGGTGCCACATTTGGTTATTTATTGGGTTATACTACTCATGTAAAGCCTTAGATAAGACCCTGTATTAAAGATTAAGCTTTTCCTGAAGCCAGTTCGTTCACACAGAATAAGAAGTTGGAATTCGGTGAATGGAAAATCAGCAGTAACTTTAAATAACTCGATTTCTGTTTGGAACTTGGAAACACCATGGATCATCCAGATTATTTTCAAGCACATCCAGATGAAAACAGTGTCACAACAATGACAGACTGACAGTTAGTGAAAAGGAGACGCGGCACAGCCCTCTGATTACATCACTTGTATGCTTTATAGTAATGATTTCCATATCATTTTACTCAGGCCTTTCCCATAATTGTTTGCGATAGGTTGCCCCAGCCCTCATAATAGTGCCCTAATATTAGAGGTTATCCGAGCTCCCGTGGTGGGGACTGTTCCTCAGCGATGCTATGTATACCCCTTACGTGCAACTAATCATGATCTTCTATTGGTCAAGAGTTTTATTCTCCAATGGATTGCTTAGTGACAGTGCCCATTATGTCCCACTCTATTCACTCCCAACTGACAGTTTGCCCCACATTGCACAGAAGAAGAACCATTAGATTCATGAAAGACAGACAGACAGACAGACTTATTTAAAGATAGACTGGTAATTCAACCAAGTCTGGAGTTCCATGTTACACAGGTGAGGTATAACAGTTTCAGAGGTAAACATTCCTACCAGGTGTGTAACACCATGTTTAGTAAGGAACAGAGACGTCACTATAAAGGGGTGGGGTTGGTGTGTCTCCCCCAAAATGGGACGCCACTTGGAAAATTAACATTGCAGTTGGAAATCCAAGCGTTCCTCTTTAAGGAACCCTCATAAATCCACCCAGTTGGGAAACTGATGCCACAGCCTCCACCGTCCACACCCCACCCGACCCACAACCATCACCACCATTCAGAAGACCATAAGCTCAATCAGAATACCCCAGCGATGTTCTTGGTAAGAAGATACAAGCGAGTTGGAGTTTAAAATGCCAGCATTTCAAGTTTGTGCTCCTATTCTCAGGGTCTCTAACCACTGAGGTACCACTTTTAATGGATAAACCTCCATAATATGCTAGTGTGAATAAAATGTTTGCGTACATCTCCACGTAGATGTAAGCAGCTCAAGCAATGTCATATTGCAAATACTTATACAATACACCCCACACAATACACCCCTAGTACAATGGCCGCACCACTATTATGGTCTTGCCAGCATTCAAAAACAACAGTTTTCAAATTTAGCCCAATTCGAAGGCAATTTGAAAAGCGAAATATTTATAAACAAAGATTATTCAAATTTTTGAAAATTTCCTCCATTCACCTCGTGGCTACACCACTGACTACAGAGCATGTTGAAGTCCCATGCTATGTATTTTTCAACTTATTTTGGGAGCCTGTCCCTTCATAGTGATGTGTTCTAAATAATTAAACAAGGTAGCTTCCATTAAACAGTGCTGGACCTATTGGGCGGGGCTTATGGGGGTGGTTCATAGTAATAAATGTCCAACTTTTGACACAAAATACCCAAAAAAGTAATAGATATATAAATAACTTATTTTGCAGGCGAAATATGAAAGCTGTCACGGTTTGGGGGCCCCAGTGCCTCTCACTAAATTTCAGAAAATTGTGTTCGATTGTTGGCTGATGCAAGCCGACAGCGGGTGAAATCGAATTGTGATAGAACTTTTCTCAGGTTCTTGGTTTGTGATTTGTCATAGGATGAATTTGAAATTATTTGTTTCATACTTTAAACAACATTTGGTTTTACTTCACGAATTGGTAAGTTGTTTTTTCGTGATTTTCATCCTTTTTTGTATCGGTCAGTTGTCAATTTTATCACGTTTTGTTATCTTTCATAAGCTGGTGTGCGAAAAGTAGTGCTCACATACGATAGATATTTGTTCTTCGATTTTAGAGCAAACTGCCTTGAGATAGAACAGAGATTAAATGAAAATTCATCACTCGAATTCAAATTGATTGTCACATGATCTTTTTTAGGTTTTCGGGTCAATCGAGGTCATGTTTCCGACTGTTTTTAGACCTAGATATTCGAATACTGGATTGGCATTAAAAGTTTTTGTCTTCATTCCTCAACGTTGCTAATTTACATGACTTTTGGGAGATAGCCTTACATTTTAGTATAGGTAGTAGAATAATAGATTTTGCATCTTATATGGTGGTAACTATTTCCTGCCCTTATGAACGTTTACAAACCAAATTCGAATAGAAGGATGATACAATTCTCTCCACGCTTGCATTAAAATCAGTCTAAATATTTCTTTCAAAAACATTTACAAACTTTATTTCTATGCCGCAATATTTGTATTCATGATCAGATGATGTCCATCTCATTTGTTTCTTCGCCATTTGTAAATTCTAGTTTTACTGTTATGTAGTTTAAACTCACCTCTGTAAGTGTATGCAGCTTCGTCTATCGTGAAATTGCTGTCACACTTATGTCTGAGCTGAATGTATATATAGTAATTGCGTTCTACTGCACTAGCCGTGCATGCTAGCGTTACCGCGTACCGTATACTTGCACCAATTTTGCACTGGACTGGCACGTTGAAAATGGTAGTCGCACTGTCAAGTTGTTTAATATGATGTGACAACAAAACTTTGTAATCCGACCTTTAAATCCTCTCACAAAATGTCATCCACGTGATCAAATAAATGTTGTTGTCGTACATCAGATTCGACTGTATTACTGATAGTAACCTCGAGATATACTTGACCAAATAAAGCAGTCACGTGAGTGGATCCTTGGTAAGATCGCAATAAGTTCTCAGGAACTCTGTTCCCAAGAAGATAATTAATTCCAGAGTCAAAGGAAGGATCGCCTCCGTCACAATAAGCCTAAACAATTCTCCGTTTGCACGCGGAAAATTGCACTGCTAAATTGATTTTCCCTCAAATGTTGCTTCTAATCGGAAAATCGCCTTCAATTTTCAGGAAATTTCCTTAAACATTAGGAACATTTATTCAATTTTCTGGAAATGTTGCCAAATTGTACCAAATTTCCAATAACCTTACAAACCCTCCTCCCCATTCAACTAGATTTAGAATATTAGAGACTTTTATAGATTTTTTGGGACAAAAATGAAATCTCCCCTTCCCTAATGTGTCAAATATCTTCCTGCGCCGCTGCTGTGTGACTGCATACATTAAAACAAAGACCCACAAACTTATACAAAATATGTTTAAATTCTTCAATTGGACAAGTTCTTTTTTGGTTTATAATAACAAATATTAGTAATACCTATATACAATTTCAAAAATGTTGTGTAATTATTTTACATGCTTGATAAGCACAATTAACATGAATAATTATAGGTGGACGAAATTAGGTACTAGTAGTAGAAAACTGACAAAATTGATTCTGACACAAAACCGTAAGGAAAACATTTCGTATTACTCGTAAAGTACAAGTGTTTCTAACACAATTTGCTGTAAACAATAGTACATTGATTGATCTTTCAGGAAAATAAAAGTATCATGTCACAAAACCCTTAACTGCTTAAGCGATCGAAAACCACACAGTTGCTACCATACTGCCCTCCCCCTGTTTAAAATTGTACATGATCTTTAAAGTGATATTGCTCCACCGACAATTATGACCAATGATTGAAATCGGCGGTCTGGATCGATGGTTGCGATTGATGGTGGTGATCGTTGGTGGTGATCGTTGGTGGTGATCGCTGGTGGTGATCTTTGGTCTTGATCGATGATCATGACCAATGGTTGTGATCAATGGTTGTGATCTAGGATAACTAATTACCGATTCAGACTACACCGATTGTTTACCTTTGACTCGCTCCATAGAGTTCGGTTCTTTGGCTCACGCAATTAAATTTGTCGGTAGTGCCTCGTACATATTTTGGCACCGTTGCGTGAAAGTGTTTTTTTTTTTTTTTTTTTAAGACGGCTTACCTGCTGTGCTCTCTTTTGTATCAGAGACAGATTCTAGCACAGTAAAATGAAATTGCTTTTCATTTTACTGTGCTGGAATCTGTCTCTGATACAAATGCTTCCAACACATTGTTATTCCCACACACATATGACGAGAACATCTTGAGTAATTACTAATTACTGCATAAGAAAATTATCTACAAAATTAGGCAACGGAAGGAAAAAATGCTATTATATATTTACTATACCTGCTTGCATTACAATTTACAAATGTGTTATGTCTAGTTGATCATTGATGCACAAATGTTTTCTCAGAACACGACATTGACAGAACAACAGCTAACGTACATGCGTGAAAACTACTTCCAGGCTGGTTTAACCCTAAGAAATTGTTTTTGCAATGTTTTGTTTTTCAAGAAGGAATGCACATTGAATTAGCGTCTTTTACATTGCATTTCCCCATATAACGAGTCAACGATGGATCTGTCATTCTCCTTGCTATAATCCTTAACACAGCTTAAGCGTAATAAACGATTGCAATTTGCTTCCATGAGAATGCACATGTCGTAGCTGCATTTCCAACGCACAGTAATATACCCGTATATCATTACTGTGTAAGTGTATACAAAACGCCTACGTATGGACCAAAGGTCGAATATGAAGCGATTTCAACGCTTGACTGGTGAAGTACCAATGCAACGGATGGTTGGTGTCAGACTGTATGGTTGAATAATCACATGTCTCTATATAAACCTGATCCAAAAGTATCAAAGGCCGTGGACATTGACTTGGTTGTCGATGTTATGTCTGTCCGTACGTCGTACCTGTGTTCTCGTCCGGGTCGTATTAAGCGTTTCGTGATGGCATTGTTACTATCATAACCGAATACGCAGGTGACAACCCCGTCATTGTAATTGTGTGTTCAACTCTCTCTCTTTCTCTCTTGTTTACCATACGCCAGTGCACCACAACTGGTTATCAAAGGCCGTGGGCATTGACTTGGTTGTCGATGGTATGTCTGTCCGTACGTCGTACCTGTGTTCTCGTCCGGGTCGTATTAAGCGTTTCGTGATAGCATTTGTACTATCATAACGGAATACGCAGGCGACGACCCCGTCATTGTAATTGTGTGTTCAACTCTCTCTCTCTCTCTCTTGTTTACCACCCGGGAACTTTAGAAGCGCTGGAAAATTGGTAGGCATAGAGCGGAGAACTGTACGTACGCAAACTACGCATATTGTTATCGATTGATTATCGGTAACTTAATGTAAAATACTTAACCTTAGGGTTATTCTGACCTATTTCATCATTAGTTTTGCACAACGCCTGCATTTAGTCAATAAATTCTACGCAAAATATTAGTGGGGAGTAATCTACACAATTGGTTGTGATTTTAACTAAAAATGTGTTGCTTTGCAAGTAAACAAAACTTAACCTTTGCACGAATTTTTAAGCAAGGCCAGTATTAGCTTTCACGCATGAAACTTCGGATGTGATTAATCAGTCAAAAATTGCTGTGAAATCTCTTTTGGCGATTGTAAACTAAGTATTAGGTCTAAATCAAAAGTTTAATCAAATTTAAAAGCTATAAGAAGTAAATCCGAGTTGGACCAGAATCAGTTAAAAAATGCAGATATGGCCCACGGTATGTTTTCAGCCACTAGGCCTACCTACTTATTTGAACCATATACCCAATGAAGTTAGGCCATCCAAAATGAAAGAAAGCATCACTGAGTAAGTTATTTACATATGACCACGTCAACATAGCTATCAACTTGATTGAATGTTCATTTTATTATATACAAATAAATTGTATGTCTTTATCTGGTAATGCATGTGATCTATATCAAATTTAAATGTGGATTTGATCTATTTTTTTTTGGTAGGGTGGATCTTCTGGGTGTTTTCTGAACTAAGCAAGGGCCACTGAATTAAGGTTCTTTTTACACTATTTTGAATGCTAAAAGATCGTACCTGTATAGGATGGTTATAAATTGTAGCTGTAAATGTCAATAATTGTTGTACCTTTTAAAGGGTTAGATATTCATGTTATGCTACAGTACATGAAGGGAATGGATTTGAAGGCACTATAAGAAATCACACAATGCAAAATTGATCATTTGAATGACTCCAAATACTACCTGTTGATATATTTACAAAGTAAATATTTTGTTATCAAGCTATAGGCATAGGCCTATTTGTCAGTGTTCCAATACCGAAAGTACATTAACGTCAAGATCCATGAGAAGAAAGGATTTAATTGAAGTACTATACTAACATAGTACTATCATAAAAACTTGGAAAGTGGACATCTTCTTTATATGTCTTAGATTTTATCATACATTTTATGTATGGTTTGTTACTTTTGATGTATTTGTATTAAGGACTCACCTTAACCATGCAGCTTTCAGCTGAATGAGCTTTTCTATATAAAGATGCATGATGAATAACTCTGGCTATAAATTTTCAGTCCAATGCACCAAAACTCACCAGAGTGTTTATAACTCACTGATTAAAACACCCTTTCAAAAGTCAAAATGAATCCTTAGCTCTACTTTACATATATGACTTGGCCATGCAGTAACCAAATCCGCAATACCTGGCTCTTCACAATAAGTTCATTGTGTGCAAATAAATGATTGGGAGTGTAATTACTGATGCGTAAAATCACTCAACTATCTGTGGTGGGTTTCGTAATTGCTTCTAGCATAGTCTACATGTTATACCCGCCGAAATGGAGGTTGAAATTTGTAGGGAGGATTGGGCGTAATGTAAGTGACATTAATTAAAAATAAATAAACATGGTATATTCATCACACCATAAGATCTGCATGATCGTCCAAACGTGAATTTTCTTATTGCTTAAATTACCTGTTATGCAACGTGATAGTGTAGATGTGTACATAGTTTTGTGAATTAAATGATAGTGTATGAATGTGTAATGCATATGAACATATAAACAGTGCATTTACTGTTTGCATACTCTTCGTTTGCCTACACTAATTCACTTAATAGGTGAACTTTGTGCATGCTTGAAGACCAAATTTTCATCAAAGATGTGAAACATGCAGGAAAATTATCATCTATGTAGGAAGCCAAATGTTGACATATTAATATGTGTATGTGTACCAGAGAATAAAAACACAATGCAAATATGGTACTGCATTATTGGCCTTCCAGTTAACTTACACAAACTTAATTCAACTTAAGCATTGCTTTTTGCATGGTACCCACTCATTTTTTGACTACATTCAGGCCTATCTCATTAACATATATTTGTGTACCTAGTACTGTAGGCTTACTAAGCCACTGTATTCTTTTTAACTCTAAATATTAGGATTGTCTACTGACCTTTGTAAGTTGTAATAGTACATGTAGTCAGAGCCTTTCATATCTGACTAGCAGTACTGAAATGCTCAGATAACTTTTTATTGACCGACCACATTTGGGATGCAATGAAATGTGATTAATGTTCTGTTTAAATCAAGTTTAGGCCAAGTCAGTCAAAATATGCCTATGATATACAAATATTGGCAATGGGTGTGGTAAAGGTCGTTCTTATTAGGAATAAGACCAGTAGTTTGGCCAACTATATTGGAAACAGCTTTGCCAACTTCCTGCCAGGATTAAGAGTTGTGATCACATTTTATCCATAAAAACTAAAAACTAAATATTAATTGCTTATATATCATATGTGATGAAAACAATTTGTAGTATTACTTGGAGTGAACATAAAGAGGAATGGCAGACCTGTAAAAGTCTCAAATTGGTCATGGAAATTGTTCCGGAACCATTTACTTCATTAGAAAAAGTGTTTACACCCACTACTTTTTGTAAAAGTTATTCAAGATAAGTTTGTTTTCTCATTTAATAATATTCGATGAAGATATTAATTATTTGAAGAAAAGAAGTGTGTACACGCATTTTGATTTATACCTGGTTTACACAGAAAACTCAAACTGAAGATTTGTCAGCATGAATGTTACTTTACCTTTCAGCTTAATTTGACATAGGAGATTACGAACTAGTTTTGAGAATAAAAGAGCCAACTTTGGTGAAAAATATTTTCAGTTCGTTTCACCGTCTGTCTGCTTTTACAAGTATACATACACCACACACAAAATATACGTATTAAAATGTGCATCTTATGGAATTCAGTGTTGCATACTGTGCGTATGGTTATACTCAAATCCAACACAAATTTCGAGTTCATTGGTATTCAGTACATGCAACCAAGCAAGTTATTCTGATTGGTGAAGGAAAGACTTGAATATTCCATGTTTTTCCTAGCAACTTCAATATATTTATTTATTTTCACCAACTTGCCATCGACCATATATCATGGAATAACGGACTGCAAAATGTGACCCCTTTTAATCAATCACATTGCAGGAAACAAAGTTTGGTGTGCATGAAAACTTTTATTAGTCATAACTCGGTTAGTCAGGGCAACAAGTTAAAGTGATATATTTGCTGTTTTCATAGATTCTTCAAGAACATGGGCAACCATGAACAAGAATGTAACTTGCTTCCATCACCCATCTGCATGCCAGTGTTGCATCTTAGTCCGCAGTTTTGTTAAGAAAGACGTCAAGCTCCTTGTGAAGGCATTTGAGGTAATCAAATTTCATTACAGTAATTATGTTGCAGCTTTCTAGAAGAGAAATCATAAATACATACAAGTTTAACACTTAGTATTAGCATAAAAGTGTATCACACTTTTTTTGGAAGAAGTATTGGCAATAGTGTATCCTGACCTTAAAAACAACGAAGACGGCAAATTGGTCTCCTTTTAATGAAACTAGTTCAGGAGAATTCTTTGCCGGGTCAATCTTTTGCTTTAAAAATATACATGTTTGGAAAAATATACATATTGGGGAATTTTTGCCTAATGGACATAAACAATTGGTGAATCTTCACCTAAGCAAAAATGAATAAAAGGGTAGAAGCTTGATGAAGGAATGTACTGTATATATATATAAGTTGGCAGTTGACTGCTGCATAAACTTGTTGCGTGCAAAGTGAGGTAGTATCTCATTATCCTAAATCTAAGTTGAGGTTGAGTTCTTGCCCTTTCTGCAATAATATCAACACATGATGTCACATTATTATTGGTTATACATTTCTGAGGTTTGTCTCCTGCTTATACCATGAATAAATTTGGGATTTCATATTTAGGTCTTGAAATTTCAAGTAAGAATTTGTGGGCTATTAAAGTTTGTTTTACATTTTGATGCTATTT